>CAUYQV010004199.1:0-15777 GCA_963574575.1 Galagoides demidoff
GAGCGTGAGTCCACACTGAGTGCACATCCACACTGAGCGTGTGTCCACACTGAGCGTGCATCCACACTGAGTGCACATCCACACTGAGCGTGCGTCCACACTGAGCACGTGATCACACTGAGCGTGCGTCCACACTGAGCGTGCGTCCACACTGAGCACGTGATCACACTGAGTGTGCGTCCACACTGAGCGTGAGTCCACACTGAGTGCACATCCACACTGAGCGTGTGTCCACACTGAGCGTGCATCCACACTGAGTGCACATCCACACTGAGCGTGCGTCCACACTGAGCACGTGATCACACTGAGCGTGCGTCCACACTGAGCATGTGTCCACACTGAGCACGTGATCACACTGAGCGCACATCCACACTGAGCGTGCGTCCACACTGAGCATGTGTTCACACTGAGCGTGCGTCCACACTGAGCACGTGTTCACACTGAGCACACATCCACACTGAGCGTGTGTCCACACTGAGCGTGCGTCCACGCTGAGTGCACATCCACACTGAGCCTGCATCCACACTGAGCGTGCGTCCACACTGAGCGTGCATCCACACTGAGCACGTGTTCACACTGAGCACACATCCACACTGAGCATGCGTCCATGCTGAATGCACATCCACACTGAGCGTGTGTCCACACTGAGCACACATCCACACTGAGCGTGCGTCCACACAGTTTAGTTTTGTCTTATAGTTACTCCTAAACAATATAGTACAATAACTATTTACACAGCGTGTCTGTTGTATTAGGTATGATAAGTAATCTAGAGATGATTAAAAGTGTACAGAGGATATTCATAGGTTACACACAAATACTGCATCATTTGTACCAAGGACTTGAACCCCTGAAGACTGGCGTCTGAGGGAGGCTGGGGAGCAGCTCCCCTGTGTGGAGAGGGGACGGTGGGCACCATAATAGAGATGAGGAGGACTAGGTGGCTTAGGCTGTTCACACGTTCAGCGTGTGTTTGCATGACATGTAATTGTTACAATTTTTTCACCCTTCCTATGTATTTTCTTGGCTAATGGATATTAAAAGTACAACTACTACAAGATGGGATTTAATTACTGTTCATGTTAATGTTCAGATTTTCTTGGTTTGGAGATGTTTGTAAAGTCCTGGTCCGGGGGGGGGAACATCACAGATCCACACAACACTGAAAACTCGTCCTGCACGTGTGAGCCACACAACACGCACAAACACTGGAGTTGGTGCTTGTACCCTTTACCCATTCAACGTCAACCTTTGTTAATGATCTTTTGCTATTAACTTTGGGCTGTCAGTGATAATGAGCGTATTTTCAATTACTAAAACTAAACAGAAGTCACATGATTGAAGAAAACGTAATCTTTATAATTTATCAGTTCAGTGTTTGAGCCTTTTACTTCTGCAATTTCAACAATATTCTCTCCTTTCAACAATATTCTCATCCTTTGAAATGGGCAGGATGAAGGAAATCACCTTAATTTCTGTTCAAATCGTGAGTCTCTTCCCCATATGCTTAAAATGACTTTCTATGACAGGTTAGAAAGAGGAGAAGAGAAATTCACCAGATATCTTACCACTTTTGCTTCAGTATGACTATTTTTCTATCTGTCTCTCACTAACAGGAAGGGAAAAGATTAGTCTGTAACATCCCTGGCTTCATATGGGATTGTAATGAGAAGCGTTTGTAAGAGAAAAGAAGAGACAGCAGGGTGAGGTGATGATGTGGCTGTGTGATCTTCACGTAGAAGACAGAGTTACAGGGAACCTGCCAACAGGAACCAGACACCACACCCCGAGTTTCCACCCTCAACACCACGTTGTTCAACAAGGTAACTAATTTGACAAGAGGGAAACAGTAAATGCTATTCTATCTAGATCACCCAGAGAACAAAATAGTAAGTGGGGGTAATGATCAGTCATTAATAGTCATGAATCAGGCAATGCTTTTGACTGTTTAGCACTGGACTGATACTGTATGAAAACCATCCCTTCTGGAAAGAGAGGTTTTCCAATTTGAGCCTTCATATTTGGCAAAAGATATATAATCCCTAAATTAAAATTCAGTACCACCAATTTGGGGAGGGCAAAAGGTGGAAATGTCATTCTCCAAAGTAGTTTGCAAAGGTTGCAGATAGTGACCTAGAAAGTACAAAGGCCACTAAAACCAAGGGTGAAAACACAGTAACGCAACTTGGTAGGAGTAAAAGAGCTTCAGTTGCAACACATTTTTCAAGAAAATAACCCACATTTTCACCTTTAACCACTAGGTATCACTATAATTTTATCTATAAAACTTTAGTAATTGTGCCAGTTTATAAGATTTGTATCTATTTCTAGTTCGTATTAAATTTAAAAAGACTCTACAGCATGAAGAGAGAAAAAGCATTAATTCTTTGAGAGAACCACTGGTGTCATGCTGGTGTCCTTGAGAACTCAGACGCAGACTGTCGGGAAGCCCTTACCTAAGGCCTGTTCTGGGTAGGCAGCACCTGCATACACAGCGTCACATACACAGTTAAAGGCAAAAACTACGGGCCAGACAAGGAGAACATTAAGCACCTGAGAGGAATGCTTTGGAGTACACTGGTCTTTACAGAAAAAGAAAATATCCCTCTGATGGTGCTATACGGGAACCCTACATCTGACCACAGGTCACTCCCATAGGGAGGTCCTGTCCGTCATGTTCCACAGCCAAGTTGCTCCCGCTGAGGTGACTAGCATGTGTGTTGTTAGGTCAGTCTATCTGAAAACTGGTCTACTTATACCCTCATCATGTTTAAATCTGTCAAGAGAAAGTGCAGATTCATTAAAATGGCACAAAATCACACATCATAATCACACTGCTAACATCAGCTTATGAGGACAATGAATCCCCAACCCAACACCATTGCTCCAAACACTGGGGCAAGGAGTTGACAAGGAAAAGGGGAGTCTGTCAGCAAAGCCGGCTGAGTAGAAATGGACTGGAAATTAAGAGATCTTTGGGGAAATATTTAACAAAGGAATAGGACTTTCTTCAAACAAAAAGACTTGCCCCTAGAGACTAAACTTTTAAGAGCTCTTTCTTTCATCTTTCTCTCATAATTGAGATTTTATTGGTTTGGTCATTCTGAGAATCAGTACACAGACATTTCAATTTGTACACAATTCTTTACATATATACCCAAAAAATCTAAAATGCCGTGTGCTGTGGTTTTTTTAAACAGTTGTTCCAGTGACTACCCCTGATTTTCTTTTTCAAAAGTAAAATTGATTATTAAGATTAAAACGTGTTGTCTGACTAATCACGCATCTGAGATACATGGACACCCTTCTCTAGAAGCTGGAGGGAGCGAGCAAAGATGCAAGATGAGAAACCCACCTTCCGCCCCCGCAGGGGAGCCTTCAACAGGAAGCGCCATCATTTTAATGTCTAATAATGAATTACTACGGTCTTGGGGGAGCCCACTCATCAGAGACAGGACCAACTTTTAAAAAGGATGGCCGTGACTGGCAGACATGACACAACCACAAGGAGCTGGGCCCAAGATGAGATGTGACAGGAGAATTACAAGGTGTCGCCAGTCGGGAGTTGGCTGACTCCGTGCAGATACTGTGCCATTCCCTCCTCCTCCTGGGCCCCCGTCTCAACAAATGGCAACATTTGCTCAGTGGACAGAGACACAAACTTCAGACCAGCTCTGACTCTCTGTCTTATCCCCCAGGCTGGTGAATGGCCCATCGGGTTGACTTTGCCTCAGTGTCCTCCAGCCCAGCACCCTCCAGTCTCAACACCACTCGGTACCTGACAGTGACCTCCCAACTGCCTTCCCTGACTCCAGAAAACCTACCTCCAACCCATTTTCCATACTGCTGCTAGATCAATCTACCTAAAATGCAGATAATCACCTTGCTTGTTGGGATGGTTTCCCAGGTGTGTGTGTGACCTTTTAAATGTCTCGAGTGTACTGCACGTCAAGTATGCTTCAATAAAGCTATGACCCAAACAACTGGTCACGCCTCTGCCATCTTTAAATCCTTCAGGGTAAAGTCCAAATTGACAAAGTCTTTGATAAAAACACTCCAGCTAGCCTCTCTACCTTCATATTGTGCTACCACCCTTACACAACATTTGCACCAGCCCCAAGAATATGAGCTGCTTGTAATTCCTCCAGTGTAATAACTCTCTTTCTCTCTTCCATAAATATCTTTTAGAAGCTTCTCCCTCTGGGCTCAGTGCCTGTGGCTCAAGTGGTTGGGGTACCAGCCACATACACTGAGGCACGCCAGCTCAAACACGGCGTGGGGCCTGCTAAACAACGACAATAGTCAGGCATTGTGATGGGCGCCTATAGTCCCAGCTGCTTGGGAGGCTGAGGCAAGAGAATCATGTAAGCCCAAGAGTTTGAGGTTGCTTTGAGCTGTGACACCATGGCACTCTGCTGAGGGTGACATAGTGAGACTCTGTTTAAAAGAAAAAAAAAAGAAGACGATGAAGAAGCTTCTCCCTCTGGCAGGACGTGTCCACCCTCCTCCATTCCCCTGCCTGACCAGCTCCTAGTCATTCTTAGAGTCTGCTCGAGGCATCAGCGCCCTCAGAAAGACGTCTCTGCCCCATAGTGAGTGAGTGCTTTCCTGTGGTCCCAAAGCTCCCTGGACATAATTTGTTGATAAGCCTTAGATGGTTCACTTTTCCTTCTCCCCACTTGGCCTCCAGCTCATTGGCAGGTAGTCAGCACGTCAATCCTCCCCAAACCCTCAGTCCCAACATGAGCCCACCACACAGCAGACAGATACAGTCAAAAATGAACTGCTCTGTTGAAAACTAGTTTATGGAATTAATTTGCCCTAAGTAAAAGGGAAAAAACTAACTCCGTAGATGAAGTAATTTTACTTAATTCCCAAGAGGGTTATAAACAAAAGGCCAGAGAAGAGACCAGTGACGATTCTGTAATAATCCAACACTTACTCAAGGGACTCAGAAAAGGCTTAGCCTGTTCCGTTAGGTCTGCAGGCCACACCAGTGGGGGCAACACACACCCTCACGTGCTGCTCTCATGTTCTGCTTGCTTCCCATCCCCCTCCAAGCACGTCCCAGGACAAGTGAGCAGGCACAGAGGGGCAAGTGGCCTCTGCTCAGGTGCTGTGGGTGGCCTGTGGGCCTGGGGGACATTCTGCCTGTGAGTACCTATTTGGTATGTGGTTTCTTCTGGGAAAAAAAAAGCAAAACAAACTTTAAAAAACCGAATGCAATATTCATTAAAGGATTCTAAACAAATTCAGCAACCAAACAGACTTGGTTCTAACAGATAAATAAATGATTATTGAAATAGATTCACCACTGTTCTGGCAAAATAGGATATTTCTCATTCCGTTTCCTAAAAAGCAGTGTTATACTAATGGAGCTGTCCCTTGTGGCTGACACCCGTATAGATCTGTTTTGAGGAATTTATCTCCAGGCAATGGCAGATCAGAGAAGGTGAGGGCCTCAAGGACACTCAAGTGCCGTCGAGGGCAACAAGACTCAGCAATTCACAGGCGTGGACCAGCCTGACAGCTGCCCTGGCCAGCCCTCACTTCAGACCACTGGTGGACGTTGTCTCCTTTGAAATCCATCTCCAAATCAATGTTTAAAGAAGTGTCAGATTAGAGCTCCACTTAAAGTTCTTAAAAGAATAATAAAATACAACTTTAAAAAAGAATAATCAGTGAGAAAATCATATTTTTTATAGACAGTTTTGTTGCTGTGTAAATGTTTCTTTCAATAAGAAGAACCTATGAGGAAACGTTAATCTGAAATTGGAGTAATTAGTAAAAAATTTCAGGTCATTATCAGTTTGGATAGATGCTTATTAAAAATAAAGATTTTTCTAACTCATAGTGAATAAAAGGACAGTGAAACCATTTATTTCCAGGACTAGGAATGCCTTTTCTAGCCCTTTTCAGTCAAGAATTCTAGGCATTTTACCAACTTTCAAAAAAATTTTAAAACTAGTCTTGAATCAGATAGACACAACTAAAATGTCTAATCCCATTTCACTGCTGTTTCTATTAAGACATTTTATAGCTGTCGTAACTTGTGCATGGTGGAAAGCTCTTGGTCGGTCATATATATGCTTAGGTACAGAATTTATATTGTCTGTTAAGTTACAAGATTTAAGACAGTTCTGCAAGTCTGTTAACAGTCCACATTCCATTCTAACTCTAAAAAAAAAGTATTGTAATTTCTTCAGGACCTGCAAACTCATCTTTTCTGCAATTCTGGGATGTGAGTCTCATGCATGAAAATTCAAATAAAAGACAGTAGTAGATGAGTACGTAGTAAATTTACAAAAGGCACGTGGAAAATAATCAATTCTACTAAAGGTACATTTAAATTTTAGAGATACTTTGCATGGATAGATTAATAAATTTGTATTTAACATCCCATGGATTCTATTTCAACTATTATATAATTTTGGACTGTGACATTCAATACTACATTTATCCACAGGATTCTCTCTCTTAAAGGTTGTGATCTTATCCTAGCTTCCTTGAAAGCAACTTCTTTGCCATGTTTTTAAAACATCCACCTGGGAATCTCCTTGCCCTTGAGTTGCCAACAGAGAAACCAGCAAGGAATCCGGGGTCATCGTACAGACTGCTTCTGTCCCGGCTACTCCACAGGGCATGTAACCATGGGCCAGGCAACATGGTGCATGCCCATGGCACCCAGGGTAATGCCTGTGTGACGGGCTCAGTTTCCACCCCTGCCCTCGTTCTGCTTATCTCTAAGAAATAGGACGCCCATGTGGCAAATAAGCTAAAATGGATGGAATTCAATATAGCAGTTCACTTGACCTCTGAAGGGTCTCAACTTCATCACAATCTAATTTCCATGCGAAGTGACACCCTCACCAAGCCACACCACTTGATAGTCACCACAGCCTGACCAGCCAAGACCACAGAAGGACAAAAGGAGGCCGTACTCGGTTCCACAAATCCCCAGAAAAGACATGAATGTTCCTCCCCTTCTTTTTTCCCAGCCCCTTCATTAAAGAAAACATATTTTAACCCCTTCACCTCTCAGAAAACAAGAATCGCTTTCTGAGCCCTGCTCCCACTCTCCACAACGAATAAAGCTCGAGCTGCCTAATGCTCGCTTTGGAGTCATGGGTTGGCTTCGCAACTCAGGGCAGGAAAGGATCCAAACTTTTAGGGGAAAACTGAGCCAGTTGGTGACATTCAGGATACAAAAATGAGAGAGGCATGGCTCTGCTATAAAGAAAAGATATCTTGGGGGTAAAGATGAGTGATTCATGATTAAATATATTAATCAATTAAAAGAAAGTTTACAAATGCGGCAATACAAGCATGAAGCAGGTCTGTTAACAGAGCAGAGAATAAAATCTGCATATATGGCTGGCGGGTGCCCACAGCCCGTGGGACTGAACATGGCAGACAGACTTGATCACGAGCAGCAGAAGAGAAAATCAGGAGAGGCAGCAGCACAGAGAACACGAGCACCACACACCCTGCCTGGACGGCCTCAGAAAGTTTGCCACTGCTGGAGTTTAGGAATTAATGAAGTGAGTTTAACTGGATAAAACTGGAGGCAGACAAAGTGGAAACAGGTAATGTTCAACTGTCTAAAATGTAGTTAAATCCATCAGAAGAATTGGGTGAATAATAAGTACACACCGGGCACTTCATGCCTAAAATGACATTAGGTTTGTCCATACATATTATCTCACTTTATCCTTTGTACCTCATTGCATAGACATACAAAGAGATTAAAACACAAGAGATTAAACAACTCTTCTGTCCAAGGCAGCAGAGTCACTGCCTCTGCTCTCCTGTGGCCAAGGGGAGGTTCTGCAATGTGGATTCTTAGAACACACTGGGAGCCAGTACCTGATTCTGGAGCAGCAGCACCACAATCACCAGGAAACACTAAAAACGCACATTGCACATTCCCTCGTTGTCCCTGACGTCCCAGTGGGAGAGGACAGGTGGGCAGCATTGTGTGTTGCCCCCAACCCTGCGGGTAGCAGGTGAGGATTCTCAATGAGAGGACGAGTGGCAACTAGGGAAACCCCCAGAGAGAATCACCGGGTTTTCAGCTCAGCCATTTTCTTACTAGACAAGCTCTAGGGGCTGCCTGTGGCATTGTATCAGCAGGGGAAACAAAAGATTTCCAGAGAATAGTGCTTCCTAAATTTAAATGTGCATATGAATCCTGAGAAGCTTGTTGTGAAAATGCAGATTTCACGTCAGTAGGTCCAAAGAGCCTGCAATCCTCTATTTAATCAGGTTTCAGAGGCTCTGATGCCATACTAAGGACTGTCCTTTAAATAGTGAGAATATAGGAATTCTTTAATTGACAGA
This sequence comes from Galagoides demidoff, assembly GCA_963574575.1. Lineage (NCBI taxonomy): Eukaryota > Metazoa > Chordata > Mammalia > Primates > Galagidae > Galagoides > Galagoides demidoff. Next base: position 8,341 of record CAUYQV010004199.1, read on the forward strand.
TAAAATTGTATGTATTTATTGTACATTTGTTTTGAGCCATACACGTAGTGGAATGGCTAAATTTAGCTAATTAATACGCTTTACCTCACAAAGTTATTTTTGTGAAAAGAATGTTTAAAATAGATTCTTTCAGCATTTTTCTACAATACAGTATTAGCTACAGTCCCGTCACACAGAGATCTCATGGACTGATTCCTGACATCTGTATCCTTTAAGCAACATCTCCTGAACCCACCCCCCTTGCCCCGTCCTGGGTAACCCACTCTCCTCCCCACTTGTATGAGATCGGCTTTCAGACTCCAGGTGAGTAAGGCCATAGGGGGTCTGTCATTTTTCTGTCTGGCTTACTTCACTTAACATTGTGTTCTCTTGGGTTATCTGCGTTGTCAAGAATAAGTGTGGAACTAAAATGAAATCTTAAGCCCCCTCCCTGCCCACCGGCTGACTGACTGGACCCCTTTGCCAAGAGGATCCTAAAACTGAGTTTCTGGCCCTGAGAAAGATCAGACCTGCCTCATCACGCCAGCTCCCCTTCCAGAGACTCCTCTGTGACTCCCTAACAAGCCTAAGGCTATGGAACCCTCACCTGCAGGTCCTCAACATGCATAACAAACCCTGAATGTGTCAGGTACTTTGTCTCTCATCGACAGACCCTTTATCTTAAGCATTCCTCTTCCCTGGGTCTTTTAGAAAGAGTCTAACTCTTTCAGCCAATTCTTAGCTAAAGAACCTTTAAACCCTATAACGGGTAAGCTCCTGCTTCTAGATATCCCACCTTTTGGGGCCAAACCTATGTGTGTTTTCCATGTACTGATTTATGACCTCACCTGTAATCCCTGACTCCCCTAAATGTGTGAAGCCAAACTGTAACCCCACCACCTCCAGTCCCCGTGCTTAAGGCTTCTTGGGTACAGCTCCGGGTCACGGTCCTCAAATTTTGCTCAGAATAAACCTCCCTGAATGGTTTTACAGAGTGTGGCTTCTTTCTCCTTCAATGACAGGTTCCTTCGGTTTGATGGTTGAATATCATTCTGTTGTGTTGGATTTTCTTCATTCATTCTTCTGTTAATGGACACAAGTGGATTCCGTATCTGGGCTATTGTGACTCATGCTGCAATAAACATGGGAATGGGGACAGTTCTCTAACAAACTGATTTCTTCTCCTATGGATCTATACCCAGTATTGGAATTGCCTGATCTTTTCTTAATTCTATTTTTAACTTTTTGAGGAACCTCCAGACTGTTTCCTACAATGGCTGTCCTCATTTATATTCCCACTGACGGAATACTTTTCTCTACATCCTCACCAGCACTGGCTGCCTTTGTCCCTTGTGATGACAGCCATTCTAATGGGTAGGGGGGCAGGGGCCCCAGCCAAGCCACAGGGCTGCCTGAGACCAGGGACACAACCCCTGCCCCGTGTGCCCAGAATGCAGGACACAGAGTCGAAGGAGGTAATTCTCCAGGTTTAAGACATAAAGTTACTGCCCCTGTTGGGTTGTAGACTCGGGAACCATTACCATTTTTATCTTAATTTCACAGACTTATAGCTGACAGGATATTTGCCTAAGAATAAATCCCACCCATATATGACTTAGATAAAACTCTAGGCTTTAGACTTTTGAGTTGATGCTGGAACAAGTCTTTGGGGGCTAATGGGATGGAACAAACATGTTTTCATGTGAAAAGAACGTGAATGGGCAGGGGTGGATGTTTATGCAATGGTGTTGAGAGGCAGGACCTTTAAGAGATTCACCCCTAGGGAGGGGGTTTGCTAGAGAAGTGAGTCGGGCCTTTTCTCACTCTCTCACACTTGAGCATGCCCTCTGCCCTCTGCCCTCTGCCCTCTGCCCTCTGCCCTCTACCTTCCGCCACGGAATGTCACAGCAAGAAGGCCGTCACCAGATGCAGCCCTCCACCCTGGACTCCTCAGCCTCCAGAACTTTAAGAAATGGATCTATTCTTTAGAAACTGCCAATCTCAGGCATCCTGATATAGCAGCACAAAACAATCTAAACTGTCAAGGAAGAAATTCCTCCAAAGCTCCCAGCCAATACATTTCTGAATCTGGAAACTTTTCCTTCCCTAACTCTATCCTCTGGCCGCAACTTAAACTCAACTTCTTGCTTCAGCCTCAGTGGAGATAAAAAACCACTGACTCTAATCAGCTTAAAATACATCCTATCAATCACTTAAGTCAGCCTAAGTCACCATTAGCTCAGGCTATGCACCTTGGCAGGCTAAGCGAACCATCTGATTTGATTGCCCAGGAGAGTAAGAGCTGCCTGACCATAACGTGTGGCCACGGCTAGTGTGAAACCACTTAGCCAAGTGTTTCCATGGCTTACTCACTTTATTTCTTCAAATATCCAAGACAACCAAAAACTTAAAGTAAATCAAACAAACAGCTGAAAGTGTTGAGTTGAGCCCTAAGACGAACCACATAGCAAGCGTCCATCACAGGTGTTTCCACCCTGGCGTTCATCACTTTGCTAACTTTCACTTATGGTCCTGCTCCAGGCTAACAGCACTGCTTACCACTGTTCCACAAAACACAGCTTTGCACAACAATAAAAAACATTCAAGGTGTGAGGTGTTTATAAAATGCAGAAGCACCAAAGATGGGGAAGTATGGACTAAACCCCAGGTTTTCTCCGCCTCTCTCCTCACATCTGTGGTCTCATCTCTTTTTCTTGTTAATTCTTTTTTCTTTGCAGTTTTTGACCGGGGCCAGGTCGAACCCACCACCTCTGGTATATGGGGCCAGCACCCTACTCCTTTGAGCCACAAGTACTGTGCTCTTGCTAATTCTTATTTTAACATCCTTGCTTCTCGTCCTGGGGTCTCTTGGGTCTGCAGAGCTCGTGACCACTTGCTTCAAGATTACAGGAAAGGAAATTAAAACTCTTACTCTCTACTGACAACTACTTACTTTTACTTAATAACAAAATAGTGATTCTTTTCCTTTGAGGACAACCCACACCCTGCCATCTCCTGGGCCCCTCTGCAAGCCCTTCGCTCTCTGCCTCGGCCCCACAGGCAGCTACTCTGTTTTCCAGTCCCTTCCTCTCGGCTCTCCTTTCCTTCCCTGAAGCCCTCAGAGAACATTTTCTATTTCCCCTTATGGAGAGGGGAAATCTCTTCCTCTTCAAATCCCCTAGTGTTTTGTTTAAACCCTGAAATTCACTCCATTCCTCCCAGGTTGAGTTTTGGAAGCCACAGAGGGTTTCCTTGTGCCTGCTTCCCTGGCTACATCTTTTCCCAGAGGCCAAGCTCTCCAGACAACCCTGTGGCTGGAATGGAAGAGGACGAGGGGGAAACAGGGAGAGGTGACGTAAGGCCCAGTCAGTTGTTCAGAAATGCTCTTGAGAAACCAACAGGAACACAAAGAGGCATGCCACAAAGCAGCATGTTCTGGTGTGGTGAGAAAGGTGTGGAAGAAATTGTGGTAATTTTTAGGGGAGACAGCCCTCTGGGTGAAGCTGAGGGCAGGTCAAGAAAGGGTCTGGGGACACAGCTTTTAGGCTACCATGTAGGATGAGGCAGGCAGTGGCCGGCAGGAGAACTTCTCACATACGGTTTGGGGCAGGTGTCCTCAAACTACAGCCAGCAAGCCTCATGTGCCCGCCTAGGAAATTTATCTGGCCTGCTGGGTGTTTTTGCCACTGCTGCCTGCCCTGCTTAGCAGCCGACTGGTCCCAGGGCCTGCAGTCCGGCCCTCCAACGGTCTGAGGGACAGTGAACTGGCCCCCTGTTTAAAAAGTTTGAGGACCCCTGGTTTGGGGTAACTGCTCAAAGCCAGGAAAATCCACTGTGTTTTTCATTAAAGGCAAGCAATTCAATTTAAACCCTTGAAACACCATGCTTGCCTGCAAGAAGCTTCAACTTACAATGAGCCATCCAGCCATGTGGTTAACCCCAATAGAAATAACCACAGATTATCCCTGAGACCATAGCTAAAAACAGGCTTCTAGGAACCCCACGATAAATCAAGCTATAAATAGTTCAAAAATAATTCTGACAAAGCCTTTCTATCCGTGGGTTTAATACACACCTTCGTTAATTCATCCTTCCCTCTCTCTGATGCGTCTGCATTTTACAAACAGCTCACAGCTTGAAGGTTTCTTATTTTTGTGCAAAGCTGTGTTTTTGTATACTGTAGCAAAGTGGTAATTAATTCAAAAGAACCAAGCCCCAGTTGATGTTTTATAAGAATTCAAGGAGCTCTTTGCTATATCAGACAATCAGGTTTAACTTCTGACTTATTTTAAGGTTAGAGAAAAAGAACTTAAAACTCTTATTCCCACTAGTCCCTCACTGCCCAGCACAGCACTGTCCAGACACAGCACAAGGGAACTGACTCACGCATAATAAATGCTTTTTCATTACCCGGGGCATCCTCCTGACCCCAGCACTCTGCACAGCATCTGGTCCTGCAACATTTCAACTCACAACTGCAATTTATTTCTTCCCCCAAGTACACTGAGGTCTACACTTTTATCACTCAGCTTGTCCCATCACTTCATTTAGATGTTAAATTTCTCTGTGCTTTGTTTTCCTGTAGGAATTTATCAGAACACTTTATAGGGTTAGAATTCAAAATATTGGTTGACAGAAAACATGAGAGTTATTTGTGTATTGAAATAAGCAAACAGAATTTCTAAAGATGGTGAAAAGTTTCAAAGTTAAGAAAAAACATGGGGAGGAGGATTCTGGGAAGATAGCCGAATGGTAGCGAGCCTGGTCAGAGGCTCCTGAGCAAAGGAAGAAAAACTGGTTGGAATCAGAATCTATGAAGCCAAAGACAGGGAGCTGAGCCCTGAAAGAAGTTCAGCAAGCTATAAATCCAAGGAAGATCATTTAAGAACATAAAATACAGGTACAAAGCAGGCCCCAGAACTGCTTTCTAGAGCCACCTGCCTCCCACGGGTGGCGGGGGGCTGCAGAGAAGCCCCCTGCACCAGGAAAGCACAGAACGACTTGGTAGAGCCTTACACACCCCCACGGGTGGCAGCGGATGAGTGTCCCACTCTGGGAGGACCCAGAACTGCTTGCTACAGCCGTGCACCCCACAGGCGGCAGAGAAGAACCCTGCCCCAGGGCTCTGGGCAGGTCCAGAACTGGTTGCTAGAGCTGCAAGCCTCCTGCTGGTGGCTGGAGAGGAGTTCCTCTGCTCTGGGCAGCCACAGAAGTACTTGCTAGAGCCTAGCGCACCCCTGTGGGTGGCGGCGGATGAGTCTCCCACTCTGGGAGGGCCCAGAACTGCTTGCTCGAGCCACGCATCCCATGGGTGGCAGAGTAGATCCTTGCTCCAGGGCTCTGGGTGGGGGTAGAACTGCTTGCTAGAGCCGCACACCTCCTGCGGGCTGCGGGTGGCCACAGAGGATTTCCCCTGCTCTGGGCAGGCACAGAACTACTTGCTAGAGCCACTCACACCCCCTGGCAGTGGCAGAGGAGTCCCCCACTCTGGGAGGACCCAGAACTGCTTGCTAGAGCTGTGGACCCCACAGGCGGCTGAGGAGATCCCTGCTCCAGGGCTCTGGGTGGGCCCAGAACTGCTTGCTAGTGCCACGGGTGTCCCACGGGCAGTGGCAGAGGAGTCCTCCATTCCAGGCAGACCCCAAACAGCCTTCTAGAGACATGCACACCCCACGGGGGCCAGTGGAGTAGTTCCCTGCTCCACTCACCTGTGCTGGGTGGGCCCAGAATTGTTTGCTAGAGCCACATGCGCCCTGCAGGAGGCGGTGGAGGAGTCTAGTGCTCTGGGTGGGCCAAGAACTGTTTGTTAGAGCCACGTGTGTCCCACAGATGGAGGTAGAGGAGTTCCCCACTCTGGCTCCCAGGCTGGGAGGGACTAGATTGGCTTGCTAGTGCCAAACACGTCCAACAGGCCACGGTGAAGGAGTCCTCCACTCCCCCCAGCTACTCTGGTAGGGCCGAACTAAGACTGATCTGGTCACTTGCGTACCCTACACTACCGCTGCCATTCCCCCACCCCCTGGCTGCTCCAGGGTGCTAAACTAGGACTTATCCAGCTACTGCCGGTCTCCTGCCCCCTTGTTGCCCCAGTAGGCTGAAAGAGGTCTAATCTGGCCATGCATACTCCTGTGCAGCTGCTGCCATTCCACTGCATCCCAGTTGCCCCAGCACCTGAGAACTGGGAGTAGACAACAGATATGCTTTGCCTCTCTCTGGACAACCAGAAGAAGCCACCACCTGAACAGTTCTGATAAGGCCTCCAAACAAGGTAAACTCAGAATGGGGCAGAATCAGCGGAAAAACTCTGGAAACTTGAATAACCAGAATAGATCAACTCCCCCAAGGAAAAATGGGGCAGACATAATTGAAGACCCCATCCACAAGCAAATGGTTAACATGTCAGAAATCGAGTTCAGAACATGAATAGCAAATGAGATAAACAGAATGGAAGAAAGGAAGGAAGTAGAAGTTCAAGAAATGATTCAAAAGATCTCTCAAGAAATTATTCAAAACATTTCTCAAGAAATTATTCAAAAGACATCTCAAGAAGTCATTCAAAAGATGTATCAAGAACTCAACAATTTCAAAGATAAAATGATCAAAGATTATAAAACACTGACTGAGACAAGAGGTTGCAGCCCTCAAGGATCTGAAAGACACAATGGAATCCCTCCATAAGAGAGTGGAACACACAGAAGAAAGGATCTCTGATTCTGAAGACAAAGCTTTTGAAGAAGTCCAGAAGCACAAAGATCAAAAGAAATGGAGAGTAAAAATGGATCTCACTCTCAGAGAGCTCTAGGATAATTCGAAGAAAACTAATATTCGTCTTATAGGAATCCCTGAAGATGATGAAGTTGCTTCACAAAACACTGAGTCTCTTCTTCATGAAATTATGAAAGAGAACTTTCCAGACATGCCAAGAGATTCTGAAATTCAGATAGCAGATAGTTTCAGAACCCCAGCACGACTCAACACAAACAAGACATCCCCCAGACACATCATAATTAACTTCACCAAAGTTAAGATGAAAGAGAAAATTGTGAAAGCAGTTAGACGTAAGAAAACCATAACCTACAAGGGGAAGAGTATTAGGATGACTGCAGATCTCTCAGCTGAAACCTTTCAGGCCAAAAGAGGATGGTCATCGACTTTTAATCTCCTCAAACAAAATAACTTTCAACCCAGGATCCTGTATCCAGATAAACTGAGTTTCATCTATGAAACTGGAGAAAATACTTTAATGACATTCACACATTGAAGAAATTTGCTATAACTAAACCAGCTCTCCAAGAAATTTTCTCCAGAAACTGGAGAAAATACTTTAATGACATTCACACATTGAAGAAATTTGCTATAACTAAACCAGCTCTCCAGGAAATTCTCAAACCTATCCTCCATAATGACCAGTGCAATCCTCCACCACAAAAGTAAACCCACCCAGAAACTTTTGATCAA
>CAUYQV010004201.1:0-16134 GCA_963574575.1 Galagoides demidoff
AGGCAGATCAGGAGAGAGAACTCTTCCTGGAGGCAGCAGACTCTGTCAGAAAGGGTCTCAGCGGCAATGGGCTTGATTGCAGATGCCCTCAGGGGACAATGAGGGCTGAGCACAAACAAGGGACATAGTGAGTCCCACAGAAAGACTCTGGAGAAACTAGATGAAGAGAGACTCTGATAGAGGTGGGAAGTTCTGCACCTGACGTATACACATGTGTGCCTTACACAGCTTCTTATTTGTAGCATGACTCTATTACACCCACTGGCTGCTGAGGCTCAGGGAAACCAGGACGAGCCCCCACCTCGCACCAAACCACAATGGGCTGGTGTCTGCAAGGGACAGAGCTTTGTCTTTCTCCTTCTCCCAGACCAGTGATTTTCATTGGTACACTGGTGTGCTGGGAGGGTCGTAAGTGCGCCACAGAAAATTTTAATGATCATTAATTAAATTATTTTCAACAGAAGTTCAAAGCACAGTAAGTATATTCTTTTTTTTTTTACTCTTTTTTTTTTCGTTTGTTTGACATAATTTAAGTGTGCCATGGAAGTTTAACTATGGGTTCAAGTCTGCCATGAGATAAAAAAGGTTGACAAACCCAGCTCTAGAACTTGTGTATCTCTAGTGACATGAGCACAGGTAGGTTCCTGGGCCTATTTTCTAACCTGTAAAATAAGAGATCTGGACCAGATGGTCTCTAAGAACATTTCCATCTCAAAAATCTTATGAATCCATTATTGGATACAAACTAGGATGCCAGATGAATATAGAGTGGAAACAAAGGGCACACGTGGGTCAGAATTCCGTGGACTGGTGGCCGATGCAGCAAACGTGTACTTCTCACAGCTCTGGGAAGGCTGAAGTCCGAGGTCAAGGCCCCAGCAGATTGGGCATCTGTGGGGGCCAGCTCTCTGGTTTGCAGACGGCCAACTTGTACTTTCACTTGGCAGAGAGAAAAAAATTCACCTTTCTGTGTCTCTGCCGTAAAGGCACTATCCCACCATGGGGGCTCCACCCTCATGACCTGATCACTGTCCAGTGGCCCCACCTCCTGATACCATCACATTGGGGGTTGGGCTTTCAACATGTGAATTTGGGGAGACACAGCATTTAGTCCATAACAGAGAACAACCAAAGGAGTTGGAAAGCAAGGCTGCTGGTATGTGGGTACAGAGAATGGGCTGAGTGGGTGCTCCATTCACTGCTCTAGCCCTTCATCTTTGAAGAAGTTGCTTAACTGCTCTGTACCCAGCTTTCCCCAGCTTAGGTCCTGCACACATGTGACTCTTTTGTGAGTATTACATGAATGTGTGAGTGTTCAAACCTCCAGGTGTGGGCAGCACAGCACAGGTGTGCAATGAATGGTGCGTGTGCTTATGACCAATGGCCACACACCAGCCCTCTGGGGTCTGGTCATGCTGGAGCCTTTTAGATGTTAGGAAGAGAACAGAAAGGCATGGCCTTATTCTAGTCAGAAGATGTGGGTTTGGGGATTTCCTCCGCTATTGGTCAGAGAAGGTTCAGGGTCTTTTTTCCCGTAAAAAGAAGCACTTAGATTACATATAATCAACATTTTTAATTCTTGTGATTCTGAGATCTGTAAGTTATTAACCCTTTTGAAGGGAAAGCATTTTTTTTTTGAAATTTCATCTTTATACTTCCCATTATCTCTTGTACATAGTAGGTACTATGTAAATACTGAATTAATCATAAGTGAGACAGCTCTAGTAATTTAATTCTCTCATCTTCAAGAGAGGAAGAAAACCTCACCTAGAACCAAGGTACACAAAACCTTCATTCTCTAAGTGCTGAACTATCTTGAGTCACACTGTTTCAAAGATGCAGGCTTGTGGCCTAAACTGATAACAAATTCTTCCATTAAGAAATTGCTCTGTCTGGGGCGCCTGACTTCTGAAGCTACCCAGACAATGCAGACACAGGCAGAGTGACTGGGTCTGCTCCTAAAATGACAGCATTTAGATTGGGCCATCACGACAAAGCAGGGCATGCCCGAAGGTAAGGACAGAACATAGCTAATACCCACAGTTGGGTTAGCAGGTGGAGATGAGACCAGGTGGACATCTCCTGGTGTATACCGCAGTCCTGGTTCAGAAACCAGATCTGCTGCCTGATGGCTTTTTAGTAACTGTTCACCTGTAAGCACCTAGCTTGAGCCTTGGGGGAATCTCGCTGCTCAGAACATTAGGCGTCTGTGCTTACGTGGTGGTTCACAACCCCACAGATACACAAAGTGCCATTCCATGCCTTCCTGGCACCTAAGAATGATTTAGACTTGGCAGAGCCCAAGGCCCTTGTTGTTTTTTCACCGGCTTTTGGGGAATGTGTCAGGCTGTTGGGAATAGCATCTGGAAAGGCACTGGGGTGGGGGTGGCTTGGAGGGAGAAGCAGCTGTGGGGAGTGGTGCAGGGGTGTGGGGAAGGGGCAGCTTTGTAGCAGCCTTTCAAGGCTTTATTTCTGAATGACATTCTTCTGGTTTTTCATTCTTCTGTTGTTTTTTTTTTTTTTTTCTCTAGAGCAATGTTTCAGGGCTTCTTGTATCTGTCTGTCTATATTTTTCCTTCTCTTTTGGGACTTCAGAGAGGAAGGAGGCTTCCCCTCTTCCCCTCCACCCATCCAGAGCCTGGTCACTATTTCTCCTGGTTCAGGTTGGGGCACTCGGCCCATCATGGAGCCTGGGCTTAAACGGAGACCCTCTGGAATTTAGCAAGTTTCTATCATGTGACTGTACAGATGCCGCAGAGCCAGAGGAGTGCCAGGTATCGGGTTGGTTGTTTTTATTTTATTTTATTTTTTTAATACCGTTGGGGAAAAGTGCACCTTCAAGGTTTCATCCAAAGCAAAGAATTGTTGCTATTGACTTTTATCCACTTCCTAAGCACTGCATTGCTTTCAGCCTTCATCAAAGGCATAATCCTTCATTCAGAATCTTTTTCATCACTTTAAATAGTCCTCCCGCCTTTGTTGAAGTTTTCTGCCTTTAGAGAGATGAGGTCAAATCTGCTCCAACAGTGGAAATAAAACGGGGGAGGAGAACTAGCTGTAACCTTTGTGCTCAAAACCTGAAGATGGTTATGATTTTTTTTTTTAAAGAGAGCTACAGCTCGGTTAGACTGAGCTCTTAAGCTGCATCTAAAAAAATGCTATTTTTTTTTTTTAAACAGAAAATGTTAAGGAAAAAGTCTGTGCTAACATATATATTTCAACAAAGTTTTTAGAGAGAAAAAAATGATCTCCAAATTGTTTGAGAGAGTCGGCCTGGTGCTATTATATCTGTGTAGCAGCAGGGTATAACAAAGCCAAAGATTTAAGGCAATTTTGACACCTTAAAGCAGAACTGCACAGGCTTTTAAACCCAAAGAGGATTCAGCCTGCTCACTTATTACTTTCCACATCTTCAAAAGGACAATGTCTCTTTTTTAATCTTTTGGCTTTGCTGTGAAACCATGGGAAGTTATTGACTTTGCAGGCACTTTAAGTATACAATCAGGCAGAAAGGGGACGTTGGTGCACTCGGGGGCTGCGAGTTCAAATTCTCGTCTCTTTGTGGCACTCTCCTCCCTGCTCAGACAGATTTGAAAAGGGCAGAGCAAGCAGCAAGGGGCTGCCATGCGTTGTGATGGGGGCCCTCTCGTCGAGTCACGGGCACCTGAAGCCGTTTGGCTGAAGACAGGCTCCTTTCTCCTTTCTGTTGTTATTTTTTAATCCGACAGCTCCCAGGGTTCCCTTGGATAGTGTGCTCAGAAATGCCATGCTTCCTTTTAGCCCCTGAGAGCTAAAATAATGAACAAGCAATTAAATCTCATGCTTGAGGGCCTGTGCTGATTGCTTGGAGGAGAAGGGCCCAGCCCAGCTCTGCCCAGCCCAGCCCAGCCCAGCCGTGTGCGGCATGTGGGGCGTGTGGGACGTGGGGCCTGTGTTTCGCTGCGAGGAGCAGCAGTAGCCGCTGGCCCGTCTCAGTAGCCACTGGCCCGTCTCAGTAGCAGGCTGCAGGAGGGCTCAGGTACCAGAGGGAAGGGACTTGATGGGGGAAAAATGCCCACTAAGTCACCTGTATTGAAAATGCGTTGAAGCTGTCTTCATAAACAAGTGTCAGGTCAATTGTTAGCAAAACACAATAGGCTGTGACTTCACTTTTTTTTCTCTTCGAATATTCTCTGATGAATTAATGTTTACTGAGGCATGGTTTGTGGTGGGGGGGGTTGTTTGTTTCTTAACAAAGTGTTCTTTGTTTTGGTTTTGGTTAAAGACTGGACTTTATTTAGCTAGTCGCTATGAAGTGAACTTTTTTCTTGAGTCTCCTAGACGAGCTACCCAGTTCAGTGTCACATAACCAGTAAGTGGTAGAGCCAGAAATGGATCCTAGCAGTTTGACTGGGCAACTGGGGCCCTTAACCACTCTGCTAGCCTACCTCCATATTAATCTCAAAAAGCTGGCTAATCATTTAATAAATAATCCCACTGATAATTCAGTAGATACATGTTGAACTTCCCCTGGGGCTTGCTGTTGGGAATTCTGGGAGAAGCTGGACCCCCCTGTTTCTGCTCTACTAGATCGTGGGTTCTAGCATAGGAACCACCATGGAGGGGGACCCTGTCATCCTAGGACGGCAGATGTGTGGTGGGAGGAGAATGTCTGAAAGAGAGTCTGAAGCAGTTTAAGGATCAGTGAGTACCATCTTAAGGAAATGAACTTGAACTGAGATCTAAAGAATGGCGGGGAGTCAGGGCGAGGTCACACCAGGTCAGTCATATAGGTCTCCTTAAGGATTTTATATCTGACCCAAAGAGCCATGCTGAGCTGTGGAAGGACTTAAGTAGGGGAATGACTCTGTGGCATTTGCACCGTAGGAAGGGCCCTGCGTCGCAGTGCGGGAGTGTCTTGCAATAGTTAGGAGACAGGTAACCATAACCCGCACCAGGTGGTTGAATAAGGACGTTGGGACTGAAGGCAGGTTTCTGAGCTGTTCAGAAGGCAGTGTGGACCGGGCTGGGGACAGCTGGTGGCGTGAGGGGGAGGGTCAGGGCTGACTCCTTGGTTCCTGGCTCACACGGCTGGGGAAGCGGAGGAGAACACGGGAGGACTACTAGATGTAGGAGAGGATCTGAATTTCATCTAGCCTTGCTGAGACACTCGCCAAAGGATGTATGGTGTAAATGCTCGCAGGTAAGGGTTTGAACTTCAAATGACGCATTGGAGGCATCTGAAAATTAAAGCCATCTGCGTGGATGTCTGGGAGAGAGGCTGTGAGGTGAGAATGAAAATGTGAGATGCCAGCGTGAGTAGGCCACAAAGCAGAGGCCAGAGCAGCAGGCGCCCCTGGACGTGGGCAGCTTGGGGTAGGAGAGGATGTTTTGGGAGGAGGGCTAGGGGTGGGGATGAGGGTCTCAACCAAACCCACCAAGGTGATGCCTCTCCCTCATCCTCCATCCTTGGAACACTTGCCGGAACTGTTATTATCTTCACTTAGTAGATCAAAGAACTTAAATCATTTGCCTCCCATCACACCGTAAATAAGTGCTGGGCGGGCTGGGAAACTGGCTGCAGGTCCAGCCCCCCTGCTCTGTCCCTGTCTCTCTGTCGCTTTATTTCTGTTAATTTTTTTTCTAGAAAAGCAACAACATCTTGGCATTTTGGGTTATTCCAGAATCATGATGAGAAAAAGAATGACAACCGACATTTAATGGGAGGCTTATAAAATGATGAAAGGTTTTGAAAACCGTATGATAAATAGGGCTTTTAAAACCCACGTATCTGACCTCTTATTAGGCTGTTTATTACAAAACTGGCAAGGCAGCTAAAACAACTGCTGCGGGGCCACATATATCTTCTGCCTCACTTACTTTCAGAGACAGTTTAGCGAAGATGATTTTTCTGAAGTTGGTCCGTGTAATGCAAAGCCAGATAGGAAGAAGAGATCTCGGCCAGACGCTGAGGATGCACATGGAGTATCCCATTAGGGACTAAGCAGTGGTTCTCAACCTTCCTAAAGCCGCAATGTATTTTCAGTGTTGCGAAGGGGTCGCCACCCACAGGTTGAGGATGCTGGACTAAGGGAAGGGAAGGAGCTGAGGATTTCCATTTCCCCCCTTTATGAAGATCAGAAATTGAGGCAGAAGGACAAAATGAATGTCTGTTAATTTCAAAGCATACCATGTGGAAAATTCACCTCCCTCAAATGTATGTGGGTTAAGAAAACTCAAACATGGGCCAAAGCGGGCTGGACTCTAGGGGTTTTAAGTGGTCTGATGTGTGTAGTTCTGTTGGTAATGAAAGTTGAGGGCTCTAGCTTCTTTGTGGGAGAGGTTAATAGGAAGAAAAACACTTTAATGAAATGAAATCCAGAGAACACATGGAACCCGAGGAGTGAGGAGGAAGAGACAGGGTGCGCAGCTGGGCCTCGTGGCTCGTGTGCCCGCCCATGATGCCCTCGGCTGGGCCTCGTGGCTCGTGTGCCTGCCCATGATGCCCTCGGCTTAGCGCTCTCCCCGCCTGTCTGCTGTGCGCTCCACTGGTCTGGTCATCCGTCTCCTCCTTAGGGGCGGGGCCTGTGCACCCACTCGGTGCTCAGTACAGTGTCTCCACCGTAGCCAGGTTTGCTGAGTGAACATTAGTGAGCAGACTGAACAAGTGAACAAGGCCAGGAAAGGGGAGAATTAGATGAAGTTCAGGGAAAGGGGAGCAAGAAGGTTTGGGTCTATGTGCTGGGAGAGGAGAATTTGGGTGTGACAGAGTTGTGTGTCCATGGAAACCCCAGAAGAGGATTATTGGTGGCTTGAATATGAGTCTGAGACTTAGATAACGCTGGAAGAAAGGTGCCACACTCTTCAAAAGAAGGAGGGGACTCTGGGGTTGTCAGTGTCAGGCGGGGACCCCAGCAACACCCATGTGTGAACCAACTCATAGGAGGCAGAGCCCATCCAGAGCCCGACTTAACTAGGGAGGTTGAGTTAATTCAGTTTAGGAGACAGTTTTTATAATTTAATAATTTTTGTCCTGAGGTTTCCGTAGGTGGCAGAAAGGTTGTTCAGGGGCTTTAAAGCTGATGGGTATGAGGTGCACACTTTTCCTCCACCTCATTTTCTTGCTTTGGGACCTGGAAAGGGAAGATCTTAGCCCTCAGAAGCTAGTGAGATTTTAAGAGCTGACAGCAACCACTCTCTCTTCCAATTGATTCCCTGGAGGCAAGTATGTGGGCTGTACTGTGCATTTTGAAGGCTTAATTTTCTTTGTGACCTCGTGGAGAACACCATCCTTGAAGGCGGGCCTCTAACGGTCCTGGAGGTCAGAGACTGCTGAAGGATTATTACTTTTCCCTCTTCCTTGTGGACCAGGAAGCTCACTGGTTAAGAACACTGGCCAGGTACGGTGGCTTGCACCTGTAATCACAGCACTGTGGGAGGCTGAGGTGAGAGGATCTCTTGAACACAGGAGTTCAAGACCAGCCTCACAACATAGTGAAAACCTATCTCTATAAGAAAAAAGAAAAAAGAAATAGCTATGTGTGGTGGTGCAGGAGCCTGTAGTCCTAGCCACTTGGGAGGCTGAGGCAAGAGGATCCCTTGAGCTTGGGAGTTTGAGGCTGTCG
Source organism: Galagoides demidoff (assembly GCA_963574575.1). Classification (NCBI taxonomy): domain Eukaryota; kingdom Metazoa; phylum Chordata; class Mammalia; order Primates; family Galagidae; genus Galagoides; species Galagoides demidoff. The sequence continues at coordinate 7,605 of CAUYQV010004201.1, forward strand.
TGAGGTATGATCATGCCACTGCAGTCCAGTCTGGGTGACTGCACAGGACCTCATCTCTAGTCCTCCCCCCCCCCAAAAAAAAACCCTTTACCTGCCATAGTCGTTAATTAATTAAATTAATTGACTAAAGAGGTATTATTATTATTTACTATATTCCATACAAATTAGATTGTTGAAGGAGTTTCTTTTTTTTTGGACTTCTTGATAGTATTTGTAGCTTTGTGGTGTAACATGATAGGTTAAAAATCAAACAGGGAAAAATGAAGATCAAAATAGGAATAGTTTAAACTTACGAACATCAAAGTAGTGGAAATTTGTGCTTTTATCTGCATTTCTGTCTATGAGACTCTGGGAAGTGTTTCTATAGATAACATTTTAATGGATTTTTGATTCCAAGTTTTCAGGGTTTCAAAAGGATGGCTTTTAGATGTTTCTTTGGTGTAGGAGAGAAAATGAAAGACAAGTCTCAGTTCTCTGCGCTGATGGAGAAGGGAAGGACCAGGCAGAAAGCCAGGCCGCATCCAGGAAGGGGTGTGGAGCTGTGTGTACCTGTCTGGCCTCTGACAGGTGTCTCAGCCTCCCTATGAGTCTATGAAATGGGTCTATCTCAAAGGGGTACTGCATTGAATGAGCGCTGGACCCATGCCAGGGCCTAAATTGCTTCAGAAGCCTTAAGTGTTATTTTTGTTTCTTCACGTTGTTGACATTTATTATTAGAATACAATGTAACTTATTGTTTTTGTCCCCTTGACTTAGAAGTTTCTCCCTCAACATTTTCATCCTTCCTTTTGTGTGATCTCTCCTGTAGGTTTACCGACATGGGCTGAGGACACGGAGAAATCTGATAAATGGTTCTCTGACACCCCATGTTTCCTGGGGGTGAAAAAAGTGGGCACCACACCTTTGGATATCTTAGAGTTCACTGGAGATTAAACAATCAAAACCTTTTAAAAGACTTTTATGCTCTCAAAGAATTTATCCTCTAATAATTTTCTTATTCGAGATACACTTTTGGGTTCCAACTATGTCTGTAATTTGCATTTATCTTTCAAAGAGACTTTTTTTATTCCCCTGAATAAATTTTTAAAGAGCTTCTCAGTAACGCATCATCCAAAATTTCCTATCTTGTTGAATATGCTTTATATAAGAATTCCTGGGCTACTCAGATTGATTTATTCTACGTTACTAACTGATTTGCTGTTGACCACTTATACATTCTGTGACAATTGCTTGGAAAATAGGCCTTGGCTACTAAAGGCGTTGATACCACTTTGGGATGTATTTTGGAAAGTTACTTGAATTTATCCCTAGTACAAATTTAATGTATCCAAGTAGATGATGAAGGCTTGGACTTTTTTTTGTTTAGATTTTCAGCACTTCCCAGTCTCAGCTCTGCCTTCAGGTTCCTGAGTAGGCTGCTATACACCTGTTCATCCCTCTATTCTCTTTTCATCTGTGTTTAAAGCAGTGTTTACAATTTCGGAGACAAGAGTGGGTAGACCACAGTGGGCACTGGGTGTTGGGAACCTCCTCCAAGTTTCTGCCTCACCGTGTGGGGTTTGTTTGCTCTGTGGATGTCTTCGCTTCCCAGTGATTTCAACTTGGTATAAATGTTGCTACTTACCCACCTGTCAACGATGGTGTGAGAATGAGTAATAATATCTGAGCCATATTTTTGCTCCTTAGTAGAAAAGTGCTATATAAATACAAAGTGTTATTTCATTAAAAATACTTGTATGATAACAGCATATGTTAAATTCAATTTCCTTGACCAATTTTATAAATATATTTTGGTGTTACAATATGGTTGTTTTGTGGTGGGTTTGTGTGTATCCTACACTCTGGGTTCTCCTCTTCTGTCTGGGTGGTGTAACATATCAAATGTTGCAGAAAAACAGACCATGAAGCAACCACTAGATGTTGTTTATTTTGGGGGGTTTCAAATAGATGCTCGTGAGATACCTACTGCGTATAGAGGATGTGAACCATACACCCACAGAACAGCACACAATAAACACCCAACAGCACACACGCTGGACAGGAAACTTGTGTGCAATTTAAAATAGTTGTAACTTTAGATTGCACACGAACTTTATGTCTACCCTATATTTTTATTATTAATTGTACCTCTATGTTGATCATTTTCAGCTCACATGACAGAGGCATTACATGGTACACGTAAGACACTGGGTTTCCATAGTTAGAGAAGACTGTGGTTGGCTTCACACAGAATGGCCTGGAATCTATGCTTGGCCTGGGAAAGGACAACCCTTCTTGTCTCACACCACCCATCAGGAAATCTCCTTTGGCGGGAGAGGAGGATTTGAAGCCCTTCCGTCACTACTGCCTGCCAGGAGAAAACAGCAGTGGCAGACAGGAGGAGACACGGTGCCTTGCAGCACAGTGCGGTCATTTTTTGAAACTTAATTTGGTATAATGCAGAATAGACTTCCCAGGAAGTCGCAATATGGACTTTCTGAGCCTTTTTCTCTTACCCACATTTTTCTCAGAAAATTACTTGACTTTCTAACGCATAGATGAGAAACGCCTTCATCTACATCTCTTACTGAATTATTTGCAACTCTACCTGCTTTTTAAACCTTTTTAGTTTGGAATAATTTTAGGATTATTAGAGTTACTAAGATGGTGTGAAGTATTCCTATAAACTCTTCACCCAGCTTCCCCTAAGGTTAACATCTTACGTTGTAAGATGTCAGTTTGTTTATCAAAACTAAAACATTAACACTGGTAAAATACTGTCAATGGAACTACTGACTACTTAGATTTATCATGATTTTCTATGAATGTGCCGTTTCATTTCCAGAATCCCATTCACAATACCGTCATACCTCTGGCCATCTTGTCCCTCCAGTCTGTGACAGCTTCTCTGATTTCTGTCTTTTATGACTATCAGCTCTTAAAGAGTAGTGGTCAGGTAGTTTGTAGAGAGCCTTTCAATATAGAGTTTGCTGACGTCATCTCATAAATGTGCTCAGGTTTTGGATTTAGGGAAAAGAACATCACAAATACGCCTTTATCATACTAGTGTGCGCATACTGTCCACGTGACTAACTGCAGCTGACGTTAACTCAGATCACTTGGGTAGTCAGGGTCAGGTCTGCCTGGTGTCTTCACTGATCCTGGCTTTGCCCTTGTTCCTATTCTGTGGTCTATTCGTTGGAAGCAGAGATGAGTATCAGACTCCACCTTCTCTGTGCAGAGAGGAGTATCAGAGAATTTGTGGTCATGTTTTAGAACCACAACAGTAATTAGTAAATGTTGGCAGGACTAAAAATGTGGTGCCACAGATAGGAGGAGACCAATCAGTTCATCTCGCCTGCTGACTGATTCCTGTGGCGTTCCAGTAGTGACTCTCTGTGTCTCTCATTCCAGTAGTGACTCTCTGCGTCTCTCATTCCTTCTACATTCATTAATTGGAATATTTCTGTAGGGAAGATTGGTCCTTTCTCTTATTTATTCATTAGATTATTTATTTATACCAGTGTGGGTGCAGGGATATTTATTATATTACTTAGGTGATTTCTTTTTCTTTCTTTTTTAATTTTTTTGAGAAAGTCTCACTATGTCCCCCTTGGTAGAGTGCTGTGACATCTCAGCTCACAGCAACCTCAAACTCTTGGGCTTAAGTAATTCTCCTCCCTCAGCCTCCCAAGTAGCTGGGACTAGAGGCGCCTGCCACCACACCTGTCTATTTTTTGGTTCTAGTTGTGATTATTGTTTGGCAGGCCCAGGTTGGGTTTGAACCACCAGCTCCGGTGTATGTGGCTGGAGCCCTAGCCACTGAGCGCCAAACCTACTTCGGTGATTTCTTACTATGGAAGAAAAACTTTTGGAGGAAGAAGGAATGACACTGAATACTTTGAAGGAATCGCCTTACTTAGGTGGTTCAATATTATTCCTTAGGTGATTCAACACTGTTGAGATTTATTACCTTGCTCAAATTATATCAGCTGTGGCCACTGGAGCTTTTTCAGATTGGTCTTGGGTTCTTTTGATACCCTTCATCTTAAACAAACTTTTTTATTTCCCAAGCACTTCCTTACCTTCTGGCACTAAAGGATGTTCCAGGATCATCCTGTATTGTCTTTGCCTTGATCCTAGGATGACAGAGAGGTTCATGTGTGAAAAGCTGACTCTTCCTCTTAGCAGCCTCTTAGGTGCAGGTGAGCACCTTGAAATTAGCCACTGCCGCCCCACCAAGCTCTGAGGTGACCACCCGCCCGCAGACACCTTGCTTGCAAACTCATGGGACACTCTGAGCCAGAACCACTCAGTTAAGTAGCTCCTGAATTCCCGACCCAAAGCAACCCTGAGATAGTGTTTGTTGTTCTAATCCACTCGACTTTGGGGTAATTTATTACCCAGGGATAGATAAGCAGGGAAGATTCTTATATTTGGAAGTGGGGTGCTTCTGTAATAAACACTTAAAGGAAGGATGCGACTTTGGTACTGGATGGAGGGCAGCGGCTGGGAGGACTTCTAGAAGACAGTCCATGAATGTTTAAAGAGCCGTGAAGAAAGTGTTCATTGAAATGTGGTGGCCTCTAGGGCTCTGGTAGAGCTTCTAGAAAAATGAGGACCATCTGACTGGAAACTACTGGCTGTGCAGTGGCAGGAAGTTTGCCAAGGTTGTCACTAGTGAATGTTGTCACTATGTCACATCTTGGCACTCATATCAAAATGCAAAAGGAGACAGAAAAGAAAAGAAAGATTGTTAATCAGAAAGGAGGTGTGACTTGATGGGGTTTTTGTTTGTTTGTTTGTTTTTAGTTTTTGGCCAGGGCTGGGTTTGAACCCGCCAGCTCTGGCATATGGGGTTGGCGCCCTAGCCCTTTGAGCCACAAGCGCTGCCTGACTTGATGGTTTTGAAAATCCCCGGCCTCTACAGGTGGGAAATGATGCTGGAATTGCAGAATGGCACCCCGGCAAAGATTAATCAGGGACATTGTCAAAAAAATACGGACTGGGAAGGAAGGCGAGGCCTTGTTCACCAGGTGCAGTCACTGGAAGAAGGGCTGTGCCCACCGTCCACCTGCTAAGCTCATACAAGCTCATCTGCTGTTAGAGCCAAATTCAAATCCAGAACCTTAGCTACAAAGAAGTGAGGAGGATAAAGTTACTGGTTGTGCAGCTAGGTGGTGTGCACTGTGTCCTGAAAGTCTGTTGCTGCAAAAGCAGGCGAAACATCTTTGGGGGCAGTTAGCAGTCTCCTTGAAGCCCCATGTCCCGTCACATTCTAAGGAAGAGCTGCCAGACGTGTGCTGGGGGACTCAGGAGGTGAAGACCTGGGTTCTTCTGCTCTCCCCTCCAGAGCGCCAGGCAGCCTGCATGGGCAGCACAGGGATCAGAGACGGTTGAGTGGACTGGGGGACGGGCCCGCAGACTGAGGGCGAGGTAGCTGGCTTTTCATCTTCCTTTCCTCTAGGGAACAGAGGGATGTCCCCAAACTGACTATGAGGGCCTCCAAGAGAGTTGCTTGCGGAGATAGGGGTATCTGTAGGAAGGTGACCCTAGCACATGGTGGGGGGTTGGGGTCGGGGTGGGAACTCTCAGGCTCACCCTGGTGCTGCAGGGGGAGAGGAGGGAGGGTGTTCTTGAAGGAAAGCTCTGGAGTCTGCGAGGATGTGTGAACATGGAGACGGGGTTTGTTCCCCGCCTGAAGGAGACCGAAGCTGGGGGGCTAGTGGAGTCTGCCTGTGGTCACAGAGCAGGAGGGGGCAGCTGTGGGGTGGCCTATCCTCTCAGTGTCTGAATGACCAAAGCTGTGTCCTGGGCATGCCCCACAGAGGGGAGGGGATCGCCCACCCTGCTGAGCCCTTCCTTGCTAGAGTGGGGCAGTAATAGCCCAAGGCTGTATCATAGGTTTTCGGGCCTGAGAGCAGCTGACGAAAATCTAGGGGGAGTCCATGGCCAGGTCATGGAGATGTGTAGCTTAGAGAGTCCTCCAGGGTCACTGAGGAGCCCCCAGATCAGCTCCATGAGGGGGCCGTGTTTAGACTCTTGCCACAGGACAGCCTGCTGGCCTTGGTCAAAAGGGAGAACACCCAGAGCTCCAGGTAAGTAACAAGACTTTTGATTTTTCTTTCTCTCCACCCCTTTTCTGACCTGCTCTGGAAAAAAAGAGGATGAGAAGAGTCAGGAGAGAAGGCGCTAGAACAGATGGCGCCCTCTGCCTTGCTGCCTTGAGCCATGACTGTGCGCTGAGCTGGGGGCGGGGAGAAACTTTGAGTTGGGTAGGATATTGAATGTCAGCTTCATATCAAAACTTAACATGCTATTTATTTCATTTTGTTACTAGAAAATACATTCATGTTTCAAACCCCAAAGGTATGTGGTGAAACGTCTTACAACTGTCCTTCCTCAAGACTAGAATTTTTGACACTTGAAAATTATTGTGAGTGGTCATAGTAAGCCTTGCATTGTAAGTGAAGTAACTTGATGGCCAGGGGGTCTGTGTGAGATGTCGACCAATGATGAAGGGAGAAATTCTGCCTAGTATGTTTAGGGCTGTGTGGGAGAAAACCCATTTCCTGGTGTGCTGATGGAGCCCGGCCCATCCTGTCACATGGTTATCAATTCCCTGCGCATCTGGTCACCTTCCAGCTGCTCTCCTGTGTGGTCTGATCAGAATGGACCGAGCCGGGGCTCTGAATGTCATTGATGGGCACATCACGGTTACTTTCTGTGGCCTAAGTCTATCTTCATACTGAGCTTTGCAAGTCAGTGAGAATCCACCCTCCTGCTTCTTTAAACATGTGAACTTTTTTTTAAGTTTATGGTAGATCTCCCTATACCTCATTATGCAATTGATTCTTTTCACATAATTGCAAAGCTATTAAAATGCGTCCTGTGTGTTCGGGTTCTTCATTCCATCCTATTAAGGTTTTCCCGGCCTCCTGACGGATGCTGACTGTATTGGTTATCCTCCCAGCTTACTGCTCTCTGCCAATCAGATAAACACTGGCCATTACTTAGGATATGAGTTCAGGTGCTCAGACCAAGACTCAGTGTAACAGAGGCTGAAACAAGATGAAAGTTTATTCCTCTTTCTTGATGGTGTGTAAGCAGTCTTAGTCTCCATGGTCAGAAATCTAGGTGCCTCCTTTATTTTTTAGAGACAGAGTCTCACTTTGTCACCCTTGGTTGAGTGCTGTCCCATCACAGCTCACAGCAACCTCAAATTCTTGGGCTTAAGTGACTCTTTTGCTTCAGTCTCCCAAGGAGGTGGGAATACAGGCACCGCCACAATGGTCAGTAATTTTTAGAGATGAGGTTTCACTCTGGCTCAGGCTGGTCTTGAACTTCTGGGCTCAGGCAATCCACCGGCCTCGGCTTCCCCCATTGCTAGGATTACAGATGTGAGCCCCTGCGCCCGGCCAGGAAATCCAGGTACCTTGTATTTTATCTCTACACCTTGCCAACTTAGCTCAGCAGCACATTCCCAGTCTAGTCAATAACTAAGCAGCAGCAAACAGTGAAGGGGGCACCGTTCCATTCTCAGGACGCGATCCCCAGACACGTCACACCCGTCCTCATCCTCCAGCCATTGCACAGGACTTGGTCATATGGCTGTACTGACTTGCAAAGAAGGCTGAGAAAAGTAGTCTTTTTTCCTGTACATTCATCTGCTCAGCGAACAAATTCTATTATCTGAAAGAAGGAGAAAATAGTTCTTGGCAGACAGTGAGCCGTCTTTGCCCAGCGTGATTTCTGTGTTTGCATGTATGCGATTAGGGAGAGCTTTAACTAGTCGGTGTTACCTGCAGAACTGTGGGTCTTAATCTTCTCATCTATAATGCTTCCCTGAATGACACCCTGGGTGATGGATTTCAGTGGGCCACAAATCCACTCGATGCCAAACCAAGTTAAGTCCACACTTCTCTTTCTCTCCCTGAAGGATTACGTCACAGGCCTTTTTCCAAATGTCCTGCTGGAATCTAGATTCAGTTTGATGGTCGCTTGCTCAGGATGTCCATCCCCTGCCTATCAATACAAGAAGTTGGCTCAGCTTGACTTAGTCTGTGTAAACCCAGCTTTTCTTTAGTAACTATGGCTCTGTTTGCTAAGAGCTCACCAACCACCTGTTTAACAATCCTGTCCAAAATTTTGTCAAGGGAATTCATTTTAACTGTACCCATCTGTAATTTTTAGAATTCATGCTGTTCCCATTTTTGAAAGTCAAATGGACTATTTTGAACGTGTTTATTTCCAACTTGTAGGTACCTGTACTATTTTTATTACTTATCAAAGATTATAGATACTCATGATATAAAAATTCTATTGTACCATGGCATATTAATTTACTCAGCCTGCCATAACATATCAATACCAAATATCACAGACTGGGTGGCTTAAACAACAGAAATCGATTTCCTACAGTTCTGCAGGTTGGAAGGCCAAGATCAAAGAGCCAGCAGCTTTGGTGTCTGACTGTTGTTGCTGACTGATCTTGCCGTGTCCTCAGATGGTTTTGTCTGTGTGCATCCAAAGGCCTCTTCTTATGAGGAAA
>CAUYQV010004202.1:0-11356 GCA_963574575.1 Galagoides demidoff
TGGCGGGTGCCTGTCGTCCCACCTACTTGGGAGGCTGAGGCAGGAGACTCGCTTGAGCCCAGGAGTTGGAGGTTGCTATGAGCTGTGATGCCATGGCACTCTACCCAGGGGGATAGCTTGAGGCTCCATCTCAAAAAAAAAAAGTAGACCAGACCTGTGTAGAAGGAATCTTAGAGAAAAGAGGTAGACCAATGTGTTACTCCATGTGTTTTTCCTTACTATAAAGGAATACCCTACCTGAAGCTGGGTAATATATAAAGATAAGAGGTTTATCTGGCTTGTAGTTCTTCAGGTTGTACAAGCTTGGTGCCAACATCTGCTTTGGGAGAGGTCTTCAGGAAGTTTCTAATCAAGGCAGAAAAGGTTAAGGGGGAAGGCATGCCACTTGGCAAGAGAGAGACCAGGAGAGGGAGGTGGTGGTGCTGGGCTGTTTCAAATAGCCAGCTCTCAGAACAGAGAACTCACTTATTATCCTGGGAAGCCCCCCAAGCCATTCTTGAGGGATCTGCCCTCACGACTCAAACACCTCCCCCTGAGCCTCACCTCCAGTGCTGGGGATGAAATTTCAACATGAGATTTGGAGGAGCCAAATATTCAATCTGTATCAACCAGCCGGCCAGGGTCTGCCCAGGAGACTGGGCCCCCCAAACTATCCTTGCTTCTTACCATTTTAAAGATTAAATTCATTTACAGTGGTAATATGGAATCATGGAATAAAACTTCCCTTTTTGAGACAGATTTTCTTTAGTTTGTCATTTGACATGTAGTGCTAACTTCCTGGTGAGAAACATACAAGACCAACAGTTCTCAACATGTGAGCTAGAGACCCCTCAGAGTACTGCAGACTGTTGGGGGGGCATGATGTCAAAACAATTTTTACAATAATACTAAGATGTTAATTGCCCTTTTCACTCTCATTCTGTCACAAATAGACGTGTACAATGGCGTTTTCTATGTGCTGTCACCAGGGAAGGAAGACAAAAGCAGATGTAAAATCTAGCTGCTTCTATTAAGCCAGACATTAAAGAGATTTTTAAAAATCTAAAGGGATGCCACTCTTTCCACTAATTTTTGTTTGTTTTTTTGGAACAGATAGGTAAACTTTATTGCTAATAGGGGGGAAAAAAAGCAAACTCTGTAAAATAATTTAAAGCAGTTTATTCTGAACTGAATATGAGTGACCAATGGACCTGGGAGCCATATCCAAGAAGCCTTTAGCAAGTGGTCTTGAGGGAGTGGGGTTACAGGTTGATTTTATACATTTTAGGGAGACAAGAATTGCAGCTAAAATCATCTATCAGTATATGGAGGGTGAACATTAGTTTGGCCCTAAAAGATGGAAGGAACATCTCCAAGTGGGCGGGGGGGGGGTTCCAGGGTACAGGTGGGTTCAGAGATTTTTTTTTTCCGATTCATAACCTGTCAAAGAAATAAAGTTCTGTCTAAAAGCTTAGAATAGTTTAAGTTAAGAAAGTCTGTTAATCAGAGACAAGGCACAATACACTGACTCAGGGAATCTATTAAACAGATCAATGGCCTGCAGGTGACTTAACCTTTGCTTGCATGGCCTGAGGCCCTGTTAATAATTTAGTACTTATTGCCACAAAGAATCTGTTTTGTCAGTTTTACAGTCTCTGTTTTAACATTAATGCTGGGCAATTGTTGTATCTAAACTCCAAAAGGGAGGGGGGTTAATGAGGTGTGTCTGATCTTTCTTCCCTTCAAGGCTGGAAACTGAGTTTTAAGGTTTAGCCAGGAGGGGATCCAGTGAGCATGACAGACTTAAGGATTTTATTTTGGTTTACATTACAAATGTGTTACTTATGGTAAAATAGATTTTTATTTTAATAAGTATTTTCTTAATTTTCCGTTTTAACTTCCAATAGGGGAAATATCAATAGATATAATTGATAGGAACAAAAGTTCTTTGAGGTCTTCAATAATTCTTAATCACATCAAGGGGTTCTGAGAATAAGACTTTAGAAGTGCTGTGCTGAAGGATGAAAATATTCTATTGGGTGTGCATGGAAAGGAAAGGATTAGAAGAAACTCAGTGGAGTATTTTAAATACGTATTTAAAGGTAAATACGAGTCTCAAGGCTGGGATTCATTAACATCTTCAACCCAATAAAATGCCACAATAATTAGGCTTGTCTTCTGACACTCTCCTATCTCCTGAGGTTACTCATTAAACAAGAATATGTATGGAGATGAGTCTCCCTGCTTGACAGGCTTTGTATCAGTCTTCCCCTTCTAGTAGCTCATAAAGAGAAGCCCTGATTTCATGAGAGGGTCTGCCTGGTATTCCCTTGACTTTCTGGCTATCCTCCCTATCAGATCCATCCTTCCTTGCTGGAAATGACAAGTCAAGGAGGTCCTTCGAGTGATACCATTCATACAGAACCTATTTGATGTGCATGATTATTTTAATGCTAAAGGAAATGTAGAGTGTACTTTATCCCATACCTTAGTAATTATAGGTCTTTTCATAGACCTTATCTGGTCACTATCTTCTTATCTTTCTCATTTGTTAAGTAGGTTATATAAAAAAGTAAACTAACTCTCTCATCTCTCTTGTGACCCTCTCTATTGCTCATTCCTAATAAAGTTGAAGCCCACTGGATGAGCCTAAGTCCTTTGCCTTGGAGCACACAGCTGGTCAATAACATTTCTAGAATCAAGCCATGTTAGACCTTCAAGGAGCCTTTTAACATTGAATCCAATGGTTTTTTAATTTCCCTATGAGAATCTGTTGACAGCCTTGTAACCCTTACCCCCAGGAAGATGCATGTCGTAGGCAGAGTAATGGCCCACCAAGGATGTCACACTCTAATCTCCAAAACCTCTGAATATGTTACATGGCAAAGAGGAATTCTGATTACAGATGAAATAAAGGTTATTCATAAGTACCTTAAAATGTAGAGACTTTAAATCATCCATGTAGGTTCAATGTAATCACAAGGGCCCTTAAATATTCCAGAAAGAAGCAGAAAAGTCAGTGGCAGAGTGATGTGAGGTAAAGAAGACTTGCCTGGCCATTGCTGGCTTTGAAAGGGAAAGGACCTGTGAGTCAAAAAATATGGGCAGCCTTTGGAAGCTGGAGAAGACAAGGGAACTGATTCACCTCTAGAAAGGAAAGGAACCAGCCCTGCCCGTGCTTTGATTTTAGCCCAGTAAGACCCATTTAAGACTTTTGACTTTCACAGCTGTAAAATAATAAATTTGTGTTGTTTAAGCCATTATAATTAGGGTAATTTGTCACAGCAGCAGTGGGAAATTAATACAATGCATACCCATGCATACATACCCAACTTTGTATATAATGCCAGGGATAACTGACTCCAGGGTAAAGTTGCTTGTTATGTTCCAAACTCTCATTTGGTGGATGGCGGTAAAGCCCATACCCTTTGACTTCTGGTCACCAAAGTCCTGTGTATCTAAAAGTAAAGCATTTATTTTCTTATGGTCCAGTTCAGAGTTAAAATGGACCATAGTTAGATGCTCTCTAATAAAAATGAGGAATTCAACTTCAAGTTGGATAAAATTCTGTTAATAAAATTACAATAAGAAAAAGAGGCTTAATCCAGACTTGTAATTAATCATGCTGAATTAGAAAAAAACATTTTTAAATTCTTGCTCCGAACAGAGGCCATATTAATGCAGATCCTGGAGATATGTTTGCATCTGTGAGGACACACGCAAAGAAGTCATCTGTCCAGGGGAATTTCTGTTTATACAGTACCGAACCCTTAGCTGCTTAAGGCCTGCAGGCTCCATTTGTGAAACAAGAAACCTGTCAGTCTTTTCTTTTAGGATAGCACCCTTAGGCACTCTTCTGTGGGAATTCAACAGGAAAAACAAATCCTTTGCCAGAGTTGCAGGAGGCAGGCTAATAGTAATGGCAAGATCAAGGTGAATGTTACCACTCAGAAGACACCTTCCTGATGGGACCCTGGGGTGCCCACCTGGGCCTCTTTCCATACTCCATGGTAATCTGCTACATCAGAATCTCTAAAACCTTAGAACTCATCTTTTAGCATGCTGTTTCCCAAGCCAAAAGGGAAACAAAGAAAACATCACATCTAGAATATTCACCATTTTTAGCCATTTTCCTTCTGCAGTAAGGAATGTGTAGGAGTGGGCTTTGCTCTGAGGACAGTTTAATGATCTGTGGTATCACCTGGGCTGACCAGAGGTATTTGAAGGACCAAGGATGCCTGAATTTCACTATAGCTGTCACTTTAAGCCTCTGATTCCTGTTAAATTGCAAAGCTATGGACTTGAATTCTAAGCCCCTTGGGGGAAAGAATTGTGTCTTATTTATCATCTTTTTATTCCCCTGGAAGCCAAAGCCTCACATATGGTGGGTGCTCAGTACATGTTTGTTAGTTATCCAAAAGAGGTGACACTTTAGTTTGAATACATAGCTGTTTACTAATTCCAGCTATTGTGTTAGGTGCTCTGGATTTTTAAAAATAAAATCACTAAAAGAAATCTCTAGAGAATAGAAAAGACCCTTACATGGGCCACCTGTAATGTGATCAAAATGTAGGAAACGCAACAGGTACAGTAGGAGCAAAGTGAGGGTGGGTACCGAGTGGAGAGGTGCCGTTTCTAGAGTGAAATGTAGGAAGGCTTTCAGGAAGAGGCTGTGTTTGAATTGGATATAGGTAATCTGTTGGTCATTTTTCAGATGAAGATGGTGGAAGAGACATTGCACAAGAAGAAGATAACATAGGGCAAGGACAGCATGCAGAGACTGAAGCTGGCAAGCTTGGCTAAAGCTGAGGTGCTAGGATGGGAGAGAAGGATGGGTTGTTAGTCATGTTAACCCAGTACGTCAGAGAGCTACCGGGATGGGAGCCAGGGCCCAGGGCAAGTGCCCACAGCTGATGGGGAATGGAAGAAAGGTGCCTGAGAATGCAGGGCTGAGACATTAGGGACCGCCCCCCCCAAAAAAATGTCTGAATATTGGCTCGACCTGAATGCAAGAGTTTCAGGGCCACTGAAAAGACTCTAAAGTCAAGTCCCAGTTTATACGTAAAAAAAGAAAGAAAGAAGGTTCTCCATCTGCCCGCCCCAGAGGCTACACACAACCTGGTGAGATGGTGGAGGGTATCTTAGGCACCTTGGGCTGCCGTAACAAGATACCACAGCTTGAGCAGCTTTCTCATAGTTCTGGAGGCGGGAAGTCTGAGACCAGTGTGCTAGCCTCATCATTTTTGGTAAGGGCTCTCTTCCGGGCTTGCAGGTGGCTGCTTTTTGGCTGTATCTTCACAAGTGGGGAAAGAGAGAAAGCAAGCCCTCTGTCATCTCTTCCTATAAGTGCACTAATGTTATCATGCGGGCCCCGCCCTCAAGACCTCCTCTGACCCTCATTATCTCCCAAAGGCCCTATCTCCAAATACTATCACATTGGTGATTGGGGTTTCAACACAGGAATTCTGGGAAACACAATTCAGTCCACAGCACTTGTGTCACAGGATTATGCTTGGAGGGACCCAACTCTAGCCCCAATGACAAAAATACATAACACTGACTACCCTTTGCTGGTGCTGGCAAGATAAGATTGCACACATATCCTCCTAGGCTGTGCCTTAGGGATGGGTTTTGTAATTTTATCCACTGAGTGCAGTGGGGAATTACCAGATCTGAGTTAGGACACAGTTTTTTGAGGTGATCATGATAGCAAATTGACAGACTGACAGAAAACCCCAAGCGGATATAAATATAGCTATAAAAGCTGTATCTATCTATGGTATGTTTATAAATATGTCTATACCTAATCTATACGCTGTTATACAGGGTGTCCCTAAAGTTCATGGGCAATTTAAATTTGCATACTATTTTAAATTGCACGTGAACTTTAGGGACACCCTGTATATTGTACACATGCATGTATGTGTGTTTATGTTTCTTAACCTGTTTTCATCATCCCTACCACCAACAAAAGGAAACTTTTTAGAAATGTTTTCCTAATTATCTCTCCTTGACATTTTAATACCACAGATATACTGCATATAAGTTTATACACAGTATGTCTATCTATGCTTTATATATGAAAAGAGTAAGATTTTTGCCCTCCCCCCAAAAAAAAATCTGTTTCCCCTCCTCTTAGGAGTGGTATGGTCCCTGTTGAAAATGCATGCTGTCTGGGCAGCACCTGTGGCTCAAAAGGGTAGGGCGCCAGCCCCATGCGCTGATGGTGGCAGGTTCAAACCCAGTCCCAACCAAAAAAAAAAAAAAAAGAAAATGCATGCTGTCTATGCATGAACGTGTTATCTTACTGCATAAAAGAGGTAGCCAAATCAGATGTTATTTATTTATTCTCTGTGGAAAGTGTAACTTTTCAAAGGAATAAATATCCCTGTCTGTTTTCTATCTAGGTACCAGGAAGATTGAAGTACTTGACAATAAAAAAAAAAAATGAGCATTGAGTCAAAAGAAAATAAATTAGAATAGTCATGGAGAATATTTCTAACTTTCTAATAGATAAAATATTGCTGTCTCTTTGGCAGTGCTAAATGAAATCTCACAATCTGTTTTTTTCATTCTGTTTTTTTTCTAGACATACTTCAGACCACCCCTCCAATTTTTATGATAATACAACAATTGTTTCAGATTTGTTATGATGCAATTGAATAGCTTATTGCCCTTGAGGACATTTTAGTTTTCTTAATTAGATCAGACTGCAGACTCTAGTCTCACCAGGGACACGTTTCAAACCCATCTACTAAGGAGAGTTACTTCAGCCGATCCATTATGTATTTTGAGTAATTTCAGTTCCAGGGGTAATTTCTGTCTGACCTTGTCTCCAAATCCTTGTGGTCACCAGCCAAGGCCCTGTGTAGTGGGCAAATTCTGCTCAACTTGGTGTAGATTCTTAACTCTGTATCTTCACTGTTACATAATAACGCTTCTGCTATTTTATTTTTCAAAATCCACAGATTTTATAGACAAAAGAAAATGAGTATTTGATCCATGAGGCGCTGATTACTGAGTTGGTGCCTTCTCTGAATTCTTACTGGACACCAACCTAAATCCAGTTTCCTTCATGAATGCTTTATTATAGTTCAAAGATATCACTGACAAACAAAAGAAAAGCAAACTCAAAATGCTTTCTTACAGCTTCAGAAAAAGAGAAAGTTGAAAGGAAAGGAAATGTTAAAACTAGGGGACAAAATGTCTTTGGAAAATAAAATTCCACTCGATTAGAGGGAAAGCTATTGAAATAGATGAAAAGTTTCAAGTGCATATTTGTTTAAAAATAAAAATGCATTTCCACTTCCAACATAGCCAAAGAAGCTACTAGACTGATCCTTTTGCATGAAATAACTATAAACTCTGGATAGGATAAAATATATTGAAATGCCACAAGGCATTGGAAAATGAACAAAAATAGGGAGACCTGCAAGGGGAGGTGACACTGGAAGAAAGGAATGGCAAGAGATAAATATACCAGTTTCTTGGCTTTTAGTCTAAATTAAGGTGGCCAGATTTTAACATTGTTAAAGTGGGACACCACCGATGGGTGGGGTGGGAGGGTGGTGGTTCTTAATTAAAAATTTGGTCCATATGGAGCAAAAAAAATTTTCATATAAAACAAAAATAGTATTGTAATATATATTTTTTAATTTCAACATAAGTAAAATTTACAAATATAATACATTTTAAAAATTCTGTATAGTATTATTTTATTCTTTGGCATATTTCTCATCAAATTCTAACAACTGATCAACAATGCAAACTTCAACAAGCAGTTCTCAACAATTATTTATTAAAATTTAACATTATAAAATTAACAAAAATAATATAACACTCATATCCTGGCGAAATAGCCACATGGCAGCCAAAAACCTTATATTCCCTTCCCATTCTCCCACAGTTCCCTAGCTTGTTGTGCATTCTTTCTAAAAATTGAGACTTTTTTAAAACGCTGCGGGATGCAGGACAAATTGTTAAAAATTAGGACTGTCCCGCCAAAAGCGGGATGTCTAGTCACCTTAGTTTAAAGGCACATCACAGTTGGCCCTATATTACGTGGCTAAAACTCCACCAGAAAGCCCTGTTGTCTTTCTGGCCTAAAAACAAGGGGACAGAGGTTGGGACAACCAGAGCTGCTTGAAGATAAAGAGGGAACTCCCAGAGAGGAGAAAGACAAAGATTTATCCTTCATACTCTATACGGTATCCCCCTTTATCTGCAGAGTGCACATTTCAGAACCCCAGTGGATGCCTGAAACCACAGATAGTACTGAACCCTGTATACACTGTTTTTTCCTATACATACATACCTATGATAACGTTTAATTTATAAATTAGGCAAAGTAAGAGATTAATAAAAACCGATAACAGAATAATTATAACAACATACTATAATAAAATTTATGTGAATGTGGTCCCTCTCAAAATAGCTTGTTATTCTGTATTTATCCTTCCTCTTCTTGTGATGGCATGCAGTGATAAAATGCCTATGTGATGGGTGGCGCCAGCATATGGCTGGCCCCATATGCTAGAGGTGGCATGTTCAAACCCAGCCCTGGCTGGAAAAAAAAAATGGCTATGTGATAAGATAAAATGAGGTGAATGATGCAGACATTGTGACATAGCATTGGCTACTATTGACCTTTTAATAATGCATGAGGAGGAGGATCATCTGCTTCCAGTGACCTTGGATCATTCAGCCCTGACAATGTGATGATTGGATGTCAAGAGGAGATGATGTCCATGATTAATGGGCATGGAATATGTAGTGTGTACAGTAGGAATACACTGCACAGAGGGATGGTTCATGTTCTGGGCAGGCCACAGCAGGGTGGTCCAGGATTTCATCAGGTGCTCAGAATGACATGCAAGTTAAAACTTAGGAATTGTTTATTTCTAGAATTTTCCATTTAATATTTTTGAACTGCAGTTGACTAAAGGTAATTGATGCCATGGAAATTGAAAGAGTGGATAAGAAGGGACTACAATATGGGAGTGAACTCTGCTCCAACCTCTAGCTGACTCTTGACCCACACATGTGCAAGCAAACTAGAAGCAGTCTAAGAATGAGTAATCCAAATTGAAAGTTTAGTTGATGCCTAACCAACAATGCAGTTTGAGTCTAAGCTAATTGACTGAAATAAACACTTTTCAGAGAAACATAACAGAATACAGAGTCCCCAAAATATGACATTAGAATGTATAGGATATAATTCAAACTTACTTGACATATACAGAGCCAAGGAAACATGAACCATTCGTAAGGGAAAAGACTATCAGTAGAGAGCAACAGCGATGATGTGGTGAGCAAAACCATGCTCAATGATCTAAAAGAAAATATATGTGTAATAAATGAAAAGAGAAATTTCAGCAAAGTAGCGATTATTTGAAAAATACAAATTCTAGAACTGACAAAAAAAATGATATCTGGGAAGTAAGTATAGCATGATTACTTTAACATCCATATAACAGTATACACTAGTGCTTATTAAATAGTCAGGTCCTGCTTAAAGTAACCACCAATAATCGTCTGTAATCTGGTTATTAATTGTAAGCAAATGAATCATACCAAAGTGGCATCTGAAGTTTTAAGAGAGGTTGAAAGAATACTATGTAATCTTTTTTGTTTATTAAACTGTTTGGTAAATCTTTTTTAATAGAGAATAGAGACAAACTAGATCTCTCTTATGTCTAAGTTACAATTTCTGAACAGAGTAAAAATTTATATGACTATATGTATAATCCTTACTATGCTACAGCAGGTTGTTTTCTTCCTGTCTTTCATTAACATATAAAATAAAACTTAATTTAATGACCTTTTTTTAGCCAACAATTCCATAGCATTGACTAAAGAGGAATATAGTAGTTCTCTTTTGCCTCTAGAGATGAGATACCTGGCATAAGTGGATCTAGTATTCTTGAGAGGAGACTGTTCTTCCCAGTTTCTGTTGCCATCAGAAACACTGATTAGCCCCGGTCATCTTTTGGTGTCGAGTCATATCGCAGGGCCAGTGGCTAGCCTGTGAATGGAATTCTCTCAGGTCAGATGTTCCCTCTTATCCAGTTAAATGTGGCCCAGAGGTAGAGTAAGGATAATATGGTTCAAAGAATTTAGACAGAGTGATGTACCCTAGAAAGAGCTACAGATGGGGCAGACACGAAAACTAACATTTCTAGTTCTAAATCCCTATCTTGACCTAGATTTAAAACAAACTCCTATTTCCCATAAGGCAGTGATCAAGCAAATTATAGGACCGACTTGCAAGATTGAGATCTTGGTGTGGAACCCAAAATAAGAAGGGGAGGTGATAACAGTCCCTTTTTTTTTTTTTTTTTTTTTTTGCAGCTTTTTTTTTTGGCCGGGGCTGGGTTTGAACCTACCACCTCTGGCATATGGGGCCAGCACCCTACTCCTTTGAGCCACAGGCACTGCCCGATAACAGTCCCCTTTAAATCAGAGTTTGTCAAATAAGTGGTCATAAAGAATGCTAGCTTTTATACATTTATTCTAGAAATATGTACTGAGCACCTACTATGTGCTAGGAACTATAACAAACGCTACAGCTTCTGAGATTAAACTTGTCACCCACCCCTCCCCTGAAATATCTTAAAGTCTCATGGAAGACAATGACAGTGAGGCAAGCGGGCCAGTACAGTGTCATGTAGACTTCATGGGAAGTGAGCTCAGGATGAATAGGAATCCAAAATGAGGATAGTCACCTACTTCAGCCTGGGAGGTACGGGGTCAAAGAAGGTTTCCTAATGAAAGTGACAACTGCGAACTGAAAGATAAGGATGAGTTAGTCACGCAGATGAGGGAGGAAAGGTGCTCTGCAGTGAAGTCAGGCTGCGTGCAGGCAAGAGCACCCCGTGCTGAGCAGGGCGCTTGGCAACTAGCAGGGTACCTGGTGCCTGTTTGAATGAATCCAATGCCTTAGCACGCCCGCTGTCATCTGCTATGGCCTGCTTCTCTCCCCTCCTCTCCTGCCACTCTCGCCTGGCTCACTCCCCTGCAGCCCTGCTTGTCTGTGATTCTGTGGACATACCAGGCACCCTCCAACCTGCGGCCTTTGCATTTGCTGTTCCCTCTGCCTAGAATGCCCTTCCCTTAGGTGTCCCTGTGATGAGAGGACCAGACTAACTCCATTTTGCTGTTCACTGTACAGGCCTGCCCAAGCCCCACTCCTAGCTGTTTACTGCATTTCCTAGCCTCTAGCCTGCAGGGCCGCACCCTGCAGGGCCTCACCCTGCAGCTCCGCCATTCCATTCCTGGTAACTCAACTGTAACTATTGATTATGCCTCCTTGGGCAACTGAGTCATCTGACCACAATAAAACAGTTAGTTTCTATTACCTTGAAATACAGGTATTTTC
>CAUYQV010004203.1:0-11611 GCA_963574575.1 Galagoides demidoff
GGGAGGTGCAAGCAGGAGACTCGCTCGAGCCCAGGATTTGGAGGCCGCTATGAGCTGCGATGACAAGGGCACTCTACGCAGGGGGACAGCCTGAGGCTCCGTCTCAAAAAAAAGAAAAAAAAAAAAAGCCAACAGAAAACCGTGTGGTCCGAGGGAAATGTCTGAATTCCCGTGGGGGAGGGGCCGCCTCCTCCGACGAGGGACGTTCGAACCGTTGTGATCCTAGGGAAGGGAGCTGGGGTGCAACTTGCGCTGTCTGTATTCCAATGGGGGAGGGGCTGTCGCCTCAGCGCTACCCCTGGAGAAGTTCAAGCCTGGGCCGTCCCTTGCGCTGTCTGTATTCCAGTGGGGGAGGGGTCGCCTCCTCCGCGCTACCGGGCGGGAAGTTCAAGCCTGGGGCGCCCCTTGCGCGGTCTGTATTCCAGTGGGGGAGAGGCTGCTGTGCTGCCTCAGGGGCTCCAGCAGGAAGTTTGAAGGTTTTTTAGTGTTTGTAAGAGGGGAGCTGATTCACCCTGCTGGTCGCCGCGTCAGTGCAGCTCCACGCAGACTTCTAAAATTATAGGATGGATCGGTTTCTAAGCAGGGTCCCTTCCCCTCAAGTTTCTGTCCAAATGCCTGGATTTCTGGCACTCTAAACTGGGTCCAAGTGTCTCCCGTTTCTGGTTGCTAAATTCAGCTTGGGAGTCCACGCCTCACCGCGCTCTCTGCGAGACGCACAGACTCCCTACGAACTGGGTACAGGAGCCTTTCATTGGGAAAGGATTAGTTTCTGTCTCTCAGGATGCCAGCCGCGACCTGGCACCGCAGGGCGCGGGCCCCAGACCTGACGCCGCAGGGCGCAGATGGGGCCGTTTCAGCTGCTGTCCTGATTTTTTCCTGACTGATACCGTGGTTCTGGATTATACTTCCAATCCAACTGTTCCCCTCTTTGCTGCTCGCCCTGCGCTGCTTATCCGTGCAAAAATGCCACGCGGAAGGGATTCAACAAGCCCATTCTCACCTGAAATCACCAGGAGAGTTGACTCAGGGGTGCATCTCCTCCGCCATCTTGCTCCGCCTCCCCTAAATCTTTAACATTTTTAATAAGAAATATTAAGTACTGGTTTTTCCCAGAAAGGTGTTATGTCAAAATTAATAAAAAAAAAAAACACTTTAATTTTTTTCAGATTTTTGTTAATGAGTAAAGGCTATTTTGTCCATATGGGAGATTACTGAGATCCTTGGGGAGTTGTGACTTGTGAAGTAAATCTTTATCCTTCCAATAAGCAATGTTGTAAAAAATAGGCCTTGAATTTGAATGGACTGTTAATCCCATAATGTATTTTCTTATGAGAAGGTCCCAAGTGGTGGCAGGTGCTCCTCCCAGCCACATGTCCCCCTGGCAATGTGTTGGCTTTGATAGGATCCGGGATACTGAGCCTCAAGCAGCAGCCAGAATACTTCAGATGCCTCCCGTGAGACATTTCCTCATGTGTTCCTGACGTTTCGCCTCTCAGGTGACAATTCCTCGTGCATTCTTGAGACACACTATTGCACATACTCATAAAACTTGACGTTAAATGGCTCCCTGTTGAGTAGAAATAACAGCTCCTGATACATTTCAGTGTGCCAAGTAATCTAAAGAACTTCCCCGAAAATGACCTGGATAATGTTTATTAACTCAGTTTATGCATTTCAGGTGAAAAATAATACAAACAGCATTTCTAGGGAGCTCGGTGCAATCATTAGCTCATCATTTTAGCACAATATGTTCTAAACTTCTAACCACTCACGTACACTCCCAGAGCGTTCTGAGTAACGTGGAGGTAGTCACTTCAGCTAGCTGTCCTTGGATGCTGAATCTGCAAAAATGGAGCTAATAACGTAGTGTTTTGTGTAAGTTAATTGAGATTAAAAGTACTGTACATACATATGACACGGCCAAGAGTGGTTCTGGTCTTATAATAGAGCTATCAAGTTACTGTAAGAGGCACATCTCACCACCTGTGGCATCTTGCTGAGCGTTGAGCTAATGATCTGTTAATTCACATCTCACACTCAGAACATAACAGGAACATGTGGACACAGCCACCCAAGCTTCTCTGCCATCTCACCCACCAGGTCTACCTCGATGTCCCCTGGCTCCCTATAATGGTCACACTGCAAATGTCTACAGGCCAAGAGCCCTGCTGGGTGCCAGACCTGAAGACGGGAACAGCTCTACGACTCAAGTCTAGGGGTCCTGTGCAGAGCCCAGGGGGGAAAGTGGGGTGAGAAGAACAGCAGACATTAGAATCCTGAGGGTGATCTTATCCAGGAGCTGATTTGTGCAGACCTGGAAGTATCTCACCAAGAAATGCCAAAGTATCTGAGTCCCACGTGCCAAGTTAGGCACCAGTGGTTCAGTGTGCAGGGAAGGTGCTTCACCTGTGTGGGCATGCACACTTTGAGCCAGTAAGCTTGTGAGCTTCCTGACAGCTCTTCAGCAAAGAGAGGGAT
The DNA here is from genome assembly GCA_963574575.1 of Galagoides demidoff. Classification (NCBI taxonomy): domain Eukaryota; kingdom Metazoa; phylum Chordata; class Mammalia; order Primates; family Galagidae; genus Galagoides; species Galagoides demidoff. The sequence goes on from CAUYQV010004203.1 coordinate 2,479, forward strand.
GGATAACAGCCTCTCTAACGCTGATGCAAATCCTATCAGAACGTGAAGGCAGCCTGCCCACCTGCTCTGTGACATCTAGGTTCTGTCTGTGTGTACAATCATGTCCATCTGACGTGGCTGAACCAACCAGAGGTCAAGTTACAGTCAAGTCCATGAATGCTTACCACACCGAAAACTGAGAGGGGGGCCTACCAGAAGGCTCTGTGACCTTGTGCACATTATCTAACCTCTCTGAATACCACAGTCTTCATCTCTAAAATGAAGACAAGTTGTTGGTTTCAAGATGATGAAGTAAAAAATTATAGTCTCTTCTTCCATCCAAGAATAAAAAGGAATTTAAAATAACATATATAAAGACCATCTCTAATAGCACAAGGAGACATTTGTAGCCCAGTGCCAAATTTGTGAAGCAAAAACACTGAAATAATAAATGAATTAGCAGAGAAAAGATAGGTGAGACCTGAATGCTTCAGAAACAATGGGAAGGAAGCGGTTTCACCCAGAGAACTCCAGGGCAGCCAAGGGTCCAGAACAGTTGGAGCCATGCCCCCCACCCTCAGGAAACAAAAGGCTTAGTGTTCAGAGAATTTCACCAGGAATACTCCAGACTCAGACACAGAGGAAGGTGAGCTGATATTAAAAACAGACAAACAATAAGCAAATGAAAAACAAAACAACTGGGAAGCTGCGTGTTTGCAACAGGAGAGCCCACTGTCTCCTGAACCAAGGCTGTAAGGCTGGTCCCACTGCACAGCTTGTCTGTGTAAGAACAAACATTTCTATCCTCTAAATCCAGGGTTTCCCTACCTTTTTAGCACCAGGGACAGGTTTCATGGAAAGCAGTTTTCGGGGGGTAAGGCGTGTGGAGGGGTCTGACATCTGACAGGAGGTGGTGATGTCAATGATGGGGAGAGGCTGTAAACACAGATGAAGCTTTGCCTCCCTGCCCCTCACCTCCTAGGATGAGGCTCAGCTCCTAACAGGCCATGCACCAGTACTGGTCCACATCCTGGGGGTGGAGACTACAGCCCTAAATTTGTTGAAATAAAATAAATAAATAAAAATCATCCCTTCTTAAAAAAAATCAGAAACGAAAGGAACTACGAGGCTCTTTCATTGAGACACTAAATTATAACTAGAGTAAAGGCAAACAGATTCAAAGCATTTGCATGACTCAAGTAAAAAGAGACACAAGTGTGATGGCTGCAGGTCCACACGCACTAACACTCATTCAGACACTCACCCTTGCTCACTCATGCTCACACTCACTCTCAGGCACACACTCTCACACTCACACTCACACTCACTCTCAGTCACACTCTCTCACACTCACTCACACTCACACTCACTCTCAGTCACACACTCTCACACTCACTCACACTCACTCACACTCGCCCTCACTCACACTCACACTCACTCTCAGTCACACTCTCACACTCACTCACACTCACTCACACTCGCCCTCACTCACACTCACTCTCAGTCACACACTCTCACACTCACTCACACTCACTGATACTCACCCTCACTCACTCTCACTCACACTCTCAGTCACATGCATGCTCCCCCTTCTTCTCACTCATACACACACACTCACTCTCACTCACACTCACTCACACTCACTCTCACTCACATGCCTTCTCACTCTCACACTCACACATGCTCACCATACTCATAGAAGCTCCTAGAAACTCTGTCCTATGTCCCTTCTAGATGAGAACAGCCAAATATCATTATGGACTTGGGAAAAGAGTTTAATATTAAGGATAGAAACAAATCAAGCCACTAGAAAAATAAAGGAATTATTTATTAAGAAACACAGAACATAAAATATTTTCTCTAATAGCTAAAGACATTGCCAGGCAGCAGCCATCAAAGAAGGCATCAGTCCTGCACTGCAGGGTCCAGATCCTGCTGACACCGTGGGGGAGAGGGTTCCTCCCCAAACCCTCCAGGGAGGAGCACAGCCCCAAACTTGACCTGCAGAACTGTGAGATCATTGACTTGTGCTGTTTCAAGCTGCTGGGTTTATGGCACTTTGTTCCCTCAGCAATAGAAGACTAACATTAAGCTTATTTGATAACCAAAAATGATTCTTCTCCAGAATTTGTGACAGAAATTCTGCTAAATTATTGCTTACATGGCTGTCTTCTCTATCAAGGAAACACTTGTTACAAATGATGACCCAAACTCATGATTATAACAATGTTTACTTCCTGCAGTGACAGGGAAAGGGTCACCATGATATGTGCTCAGCGTGGGTGACACGTTCCCACTGTCATCCTGCATTTTCAGCCTTTCTTCACATTTCCTGTTTTCACACTCTTATGCATCGAGTCTTGCTATCAGCAAGGTGATTAGCACTAATGGAGCCTGTTATCAGGAAGAACAGAAGGGTTTAGATTTCCTTCATAGCTTTATGTTACACAAAGTCAACAGCTGCTTTTTAATTTGTGTATCTATCACAGCAGTGATTGGAGGCTGGCATAGGTCATGGTCTATAATGGCACCTGCTCTATGGATTTGTCCTCAGACTGGTTCATATGAGCAAGTTCAATACATTAATTATTCCCCTCAGGGCTGTGTGACTGATGGCAGCGTAACTGCCAGGCCTCCGTGTGGAAATATCCCACAGCTGGTCCACGTCAACAAGTAATTCCTATCTCCCTTGTACAGGTCTGAATTAAATCACGTTTTTAAAGAAGCAACGGCTAGACTCAATCGCTCTGAGATGAATTTTGGGCCATTTATTCCCTTGAATATACAAATAAGTGAATAATGAAATGTGTATAGAAAATCAGCCTTGGGTTTGAATATGTGGATGTGGAGCTGCTGAATGAATTTTTCTGAGCTCTGTACTCTGAACTAATCCACCATCACTCCTGGTTTCTAAAGACTCATACGTTTCAAATTCTCACCCAAGTGTTTACTCCGGGTGCTGATGGGTGACTGTGCATATGGTTCAGGTCATGGGTGCCTTGCTGAGCACTCTGCCAGGGCTGCACGCACCGCGTGTCACATGTATGTGTGCGTCTGAACGTGTCTCCCCACGTGCTCACGCTCACCCTCACCACAAACCTAAGAGGAGGCGTGGAGACTTAGGAAAGGCTGTTTATCCCCTGACCCTGGGGGTTTGCACAATGTAGTGGTGCCACAGATTCCCTGCCACAGAGCAGAGAGCAGCACCAGGGGTGAGATGAGGTGTGTTTGGAGATTGAGAAATGATTCAGAATGAGAGCTGATGAGAAGTAGACTCAGCCATTGAACCAGAAACAGAAGTAAAATAATTCGAAGACAAGCTGGTGCTCACTGGACTTGGCAGATAATGAGACATGGGGATGAGGAAGAGACAAGAACCAAGGACGAGCTCTGGACGGAGCAGATGTAGGGACGGGAGTGCCGTGTCACAGGGAAGGACAGTACTGAGTGGGCACAACCACGAGCTCGGCTTACAGCGGGTCACTCTGAGCTCTCTCTGAGTTGTCCCTGTGCACACTCCAAGTGCCCTTGATAGAAAAGTGGCAGAAAAATAAAAGCCATGATGAGAAAAGGTGGAATGAGAAAAGCAGCAGACAGGAACAGGAGCCTAAGGAAATCTCACTGCTTGTCAACTGAAAAAGAAAGCTGTGAACAGAAGTCTGGGGGAAAGCAGAACAGCAGGAGAGGAACCGGGAGAGAGACGTCCTGGCACCTGAGGAAAGAGAAACACCTGGCGATGAGTGGGGTTAAAATATTTTAAAAGACAAGGCCGGGTGTCTGTAATCCCAGTACTTTGGGAGGCAGAAGCAGGTGGATTTCTTGTGCTACTTGAACTAACAAATTCAAGACCAGCCTGAGCAAAAATGAGACCCCATCTTTAAAAACAGCTGGGCATTGTAGCAGGCACCTGTAGTCCCAGCTACTCGGGAGGCTGAAGCCAGAGAATCGCTTGAGCCCAAGAGTTTGAGGTTGCTGTGAGCTGTGACGTCATAGCGCTCTACGGAGAGGGACAAAGTGAGACTCTGTCTCAAAATACGTGAATAAATAAAATGAAAATAAAATAAAATAAACAAAAGAGTGGTTATTGAGCTATAGGTCAAGATTGACCCCAACATGGGACAGCTGCCAGTCAAGGAGCACCTGTGTGAGCAGCGCCCCCAGCTGACAAAAGCCCAGGGTCGCAGGCTTAACTGCACGATGCACGTCCATCATCTCACATCGTCCAGGGCTTAGGCACCTCTGCTCTGGGTCTCGCAAGGCTGAAGCCCCAGTGGACGGGCTGTGTCACTGCCCACAGCCTCACGGGGGAAGAGTCCTTTTCCAAGCTCACTTAGGCTGTTGGCAGAACCCTTCTCCTTAGCTTTGCACGTCCAGGGGCTGGGAGCATCATGGGCAGCTCAGATTCCCCACCTCTGTGTGTGTCCACAAACAACTGCAAAACTCAGTGTGTATTGATTGTGAAGTTACAGATAAATTTCAGTGTGAAGGTGAATTAACACGGCAGAACCCGTGAACAGTGAGGATTGCCTGTTTTCTCTAACTCACCACCTCATCTAAAAGTTGGTGTGTGTTCTTTACTGAACATTTAGACATCATCTTCAGTATTAGTGTTGCAGAAAGGCATTTACATAAGTAAGACACCAGGCAAGAATGCTCTGTACATCTGCTTAATAACAATTTAATGACATAACAGGACAAACAGAAAGGCATAAAGTAAATGTCTATCTCTATCCTTCAATGCCCATTTTTGGATTGCTACAGTCTCTTAACTGATTTATAAATATTGTTATAAATAAATCAGGAGGCTTGGTGCCTGTGGCTCAAGCGGCTAAGGCGCCAGCCCTATACACCTGAACTGGCAGGTTCAAGTCCAGCCCAGGCCCACCAAACAACAATGACAGCTGTAACCAAAAAATGGCTGGGCATTGTGGCGGGCGCCTATAGTCCCAGCTACTTGGGAGGCAGAGGCAAGAGAATCATTTGAGCCCAAGAGCTAGAGATTGCTGTGAGCTGTGATGCTATAGCACTCTACCAAGGGTGACAGCTTGAGGCTCTGTCTCAAAAAAAAAAAAATAGATAGATATTAAAAAAGGCTCAAAATATAAAATTATTTTGAAATTGTCAGCTGCAACAAAGGGCTTTTCATATCTAGGAGTGCTAGGAAATTGCACACTATCTCCGTTACCAGAGTTTACAAAAAAAAACTTGGATCTAACTAAAAGTAACACTTTTTTTTTACTAAAATCTGAGCTGAGAACAGATTTGGAAATCTGTTAGATAAAGACATAGATTAAATTTAAACAATCAGAACAAAGAAAGTTGATGTTTTTGTACGGAGGCTCCCAGCCTCGCGGGCGCCCCCGCTGGAATGAACAGACACCATCATTTTCTGGAAGACCAGCAAACAGCGCATGTGTTCAAACCGTCTCCGTGAGATGATTCCTCTCCATGTCATTTCAGGGTTTTAAAACTATAATTAAAAGAATAGATTTTAAAAGTAAAGCCTCGTAATATTTCAAAATGAAAATAGACCTGTTTCATCGTAATCTTCAGTCACTTCCACCTCAAATCTACCATTTTCTTCTTATATTCTTCTTATGAACAATAGAAGTTATTACCACTATTTTACTAATTATTTCTTCTCACGTCTTTGGCAACTGAAGAAACTACCGGGCTTCCAGCAGGGATGAACTTGCTTTTGAAGCAGCCTGAGCCACAGCGACTGGTTTCCCCCTCTGGGTCTGGTTTCCTGTTTCTGAGTCCGTGGGGCAGGGGCTCACGGAAAGCTCTCATTCGGCCATGGCGGACGCCTGGTGGTAATCTCTTTCTCTGCACACCCAAGCACACATTACCATGTGTTTCTTGCACTGGTAAGGCCAGGGGACGTGCACTGGTACAAAGGCTAATCTCTTAAATCACGAGGCTAAAGTCAGGTCAGGGATGGAGACAATTGCATTTTCCGCCCCTCCAACAGCAGGCAGAAACTCTGGTACATTCCCCTTTGCTGCCCCATCTCAGCTGCTTCTCTTCTGGGGGACACTGTCTTTCCCAGTTATGTTGATCCTCCTGAGTTGCCCAAACACCCTGAGCATCCGTCTGAAGCTCTGTGCTGAGGCTGCCCCTCCTGTGAGCTCTTCCAACCACTTGGACACCGGCTGCTCCTCAGCCCACCCGCTTTGCAGGGCATCCCCACGTCCCCTCCTCTGGGAGGCTGCCTCTCCTGGACCCCAGTTTAGCTCCTGGGTGCTTCCCACAATGTGTACTTATTATATTTGTCTGCTTATCTGGTTTTCAAGTCTCTTACCTTCTAGAACATGGGCTGGAAAATTATGGCCTTGGGCAAAGTCCAACCAGCCAGCCTCCTGGTTTCGTACAGCCTGAGAATGTATTTTACATTTTTAACTGTATGAAAAAATCAAAATAAAGATAATATTTTGTATTTTGTAAAATACAAAAAAAATCATAGGAAGTTTAAATTCCAATGTCCATAAATAAAGTTTTGGCAACACTGACACATCATTCAGAATACTCTTTGTGGCCACCTATAGGACACAATGACAGGTCAGTGGTAGCAACGCAGACTGTGTGCTCAGACAGCCCGAGTGCTGGACCTTTGGGCCTTCACAGAATGAACACAGAGCCCCAGGTGCCAGCTCACTTCTCTTTCCTTTGCTTCTGTGTCACTCGGCTAAACACGGAGGCAGCACGTGGCAGGCAGATGCAGACTTTTGCTCTCGACAGTAGCGGTGCTACAAATACCTGATTTGTGGACCCTGAAAGTCCACCGATTCTAGGTCACATCAGTATTTTATAGGCTAATGGGAAGTTAATGGTACCTGTTGAAGCGACCCAGAGCTTTCTTGTCACTCCAGTTATATTATTTAGAGAATCCTAGAGAAACACGCAGACACACATCTATATTCACCATTAATACCTCTTGTGGTTTTATAAAATATATGAACAAAATAAATTGGCTCAGGTAGGCCCCAATGTCTTCATATTTGAGTCTGACCACTCTGATTCTCTTTTGGGTCAAACTACCCCTATCTGTGGTTTAGGTGGCACCCAGCACGTTGGCGATGTGGCCTGTCTCAATGGACCAGCGGGGCACGGATCCCACACATGGTGCCATGACTCCCACCCTCCTGGAGTCTGCCCTGCATGTGAGGGGGCCAGCACCCTCATCATCTTAGGAGTAGGGTCAAAGAAAGTTCCTAAGCAAACCCACCACTTTCCTTCCGCCAGGGTGCTCTGACTGGTTTGTTAACCCTCAGGTCACCGTTGTGCTGGGTCACACCACCAGGATGGCTGCCTGGTCACGCCAGTCCTGAATGACCCTGTTCATTAACTGCCCAACACTGCACAGCTCACACATGCCCAGGGGACTTCCAGCTGTTAGAAGACTTTTCTGCTATCCCCCAATCCTTGGAAGAATTTCTGTATGGGGGAAGGACTTCTCCGGCTTGGCCCCCTTGGTTCCCCCTGCTGTGCTGTGATCTTCTTCTCTGGATCAGCAAAGCATTTGTCCAACCAGCGCATCTGGCTTGGTTGAAACCGCGGCACCATGAGCAGTGGGATCAGTTTCCACATGTACAGAATCCTGGCTGCCACCAGGCCAGCAGTAGTTATAAATTGACACTGATGGAAAAGCACTTTCAACTTCTGAGAATTCTAAAATGTGGAAAGAGTAAATACACCAACATAGACTCACTAACGTTTTAAACACTTACTGAGTGCCAGGCATGTCCCAGGCCCCTGACGTCAGTCAGCAGACTCAGCCACAGGGCACGGGGACCTTGTGAAGTAGGCAGTGTGGCCAGCCCTGCTTTACAGAGGAGGACTGAGGACTGTTCGCATGACAAAAGGCATTTGCTCCCAGGCTACCTGCGCAGTTTGCTGTCACAGCAAGGCCCCACCCTGATGCAGCACAGCATGACCCCCCTAATGAAAAGTAAGATCTCAGAACGGTTCAAGAAAGAAAAAAAGTCTTTCAATACAACTTCATCCCAGGGGTGTCATATAGAGTAGAGACCACTCAGTCACATTCAAGTGTTTTAATATAAGTTGATCCCAAAATAACATGGGATCATAAAACAGATTATTTGTTGTTTTTCTGAAATTCAGACTTAACTGGGTATCCTTATTTTTCCTGGCTAAAACTGGCAAACCCCTCTCCCATGCCAGAGCAAAGTTCTTCACACATGAGAAAAGCTCACTTCCTTCCCAGGGTGCAGGGGAGCCTGGGAATTCTGAGAGTATCTAACCCCCGGCTTGTTTTCACAGGAGCACCCAGCACCTACAAATGTGGCCTGGGTGTCGTCATGCCTGGTCCTCAAAGCAGCCTGACACGGACATTGCTTCTAGGCACACTTTATAGATGAGTGCATTCAACAAAAGTTAAATAGGACCTTCAAGGTTACGCAGAATGTGAGTCGTGAATCAAACAGAAATAGTTCCACCTCACTGTAGAGCTTAACCACCAGGAAGACTTGGGCTAGTGGCGGATCCACCACAAAGACCCCGACTAGTCACTGCTCCACCAGACAGACCCCGACGAGTCACCATTACACCACACAGACCCCGAATAGTCACTACTCCACCACACAGACCCCGACTAGTCATTACTCCACCACACAGACCCCGACTAGTCACTACTCCACCACACTGACCCCGACTAGTCACTACTCCACCACACAGAACCCGACTAGTCACCATTACACCACACAGACCCTGACTAGTCACCATTACACCACACAGATCCCGACTAGTCATCGCTCCGCCACACAGACCCCGACTAGTCACTGCTCCACCACGCAGACCCCGACTAGTCACTGCTCCACCAGACAGACCCGGACGAGTCACCATTACACCACGCAGATACCGACTAGTCACTACTCCACCACACAGACCCCGACTAGTCACTACTCCACCACACTGACCCCGACTAGTCACTACTCCACCACACAGACCCCGACTAGTCACCATTACACCACACAGACCCCGACTAGTGACCATTATACCACACAGACGCCGACTAGTCACCATTACACCACACAGACCCCGACTAGTCACTGCTCCACCACACAGACCCCGACTAGTCACTGCTCCACCAGACAGACCCCGACGAGTCACCATTACACCACACAGACCCCGA
>CAUYQV010004204.1:0-16384 GCA_963574575.1 Galagoides demidoff
TGTGGTGGGTGCCTATAGTCTTAGCTACTTGGGAGGCTGAGGCAGGAGACTCGCTTGAGCCCAGGAGTTGGAGGTTGCTGTGAGCTGTGATGCCACAGCACTCTACCCAGGGGGACAGCTTGAGGCTCTGTCTCAAAAAAAAAAAAAAAAAAAAAACCTGGATGGGGAAGAAACATGTTTTCTAGAAAACCCGAACAATGGATAGATTAATTACTTGTTCCCGTTGGTCAGGTGCCCAACTGTGGTCCAGTCAGCAGTAGGCAGGGACTAGGACCATTAAGGTGATTCTTTGTAGGGCGGTTTTCTTTTCCTGGGTGTGACAAGAGGAGTAACAGACCTGTGCTGTGCAAATTCTTAGGAGACAGCAGCATTCAGTTTCTCTACTTGCACCCAGACCACCATCAAAGGGCCGATGTGCACATGTATTTGAATGGACGAGAATGTGATACACATCTTCAGTTGCTATCTTAGCTCTGAATGACGATTTTAAGTAGCCAGGCTAAACCTGGAAACCATGCTTACCTAAGGGCCCCCCCCCCCCCCCAGCAATCAAGCCCCCCAACCCCCAACAGGCACGCTGCTCACTCCTGCCTCCTGCTAACATCCTGCCACTGGCCAGAGCAGACCAGGTTCCACTGTGGCACCAGGCACGTGTGCGTGTACTGACCTCCTTTTCTATGATAGCCACTTGCTTCTTGGCCAGCTTCTCCAGCTCGATGGACGAGTTGTTGGCATGTGTCTCCACCTCCTTCTGTAGCTTGAGGCGGTGCTCGTCCATCTCAGCCTTCAGCTTGTTCTCCAGGGCGATCAGCTGCTTCTGGTGCTGGCGCCGCATCCGCTTATAACCTGACATCTGTTCCCGCAACTCGTTCTCCTGCTCATGCTCATGGATCTGCCGTGTAACCTGGATTGGGATAGGGGAGAGAAGTGAGGTAACCATGTTTATGGGAGGCCAACTTTTAGGCAAAGGAAAAGGGGCTGCTGGCATATTTTATTTATTATCACCATCAATTTATCTACTGTTTACTAAATGCTAACCTGTAGTGGGCACTATGCTGAGTGCCTTTTTAAATTTATTTTTTTAAGCCAGGATCTGACTCTGTTGCCCTGGCTACAGAGTGCAGTGGCCTCATCATAGAAATCATGGCAGTGACGAGGCCACTGCAATCTCTTGGGCTCAAGTGATCCTCCTGCTTCAGCCTCCCAAATGACTGGGATTACAGGTGTGTGCTACCACAACTGGCTACTTTTTCTATTTTTTGTAAAGATAGGGTCTTTTGCTTAGGTTGGTGTTGAACTCTTGACCTCAAGCAATCCTCCTACCTTGGCCTCCCAAAGTGCTAGGATGTGCTGGGTTCTCTTTATATGTTTCATCTCTAATTCTTAAAACTACCTTATTAATTTATTTGTTTTAGTCATTTGTGAGGTTGGAGTTACCATCCCCATAATAGAGATGAAAAAACTAAGACTTGAATGAAATAATTTATTCATAGGTAAAATATATTTATAGATGGGGTATCTGTAAAGTTTATATGCAATTTAAAATAGTTAAATTGCACACAAACTTTATGGACATGTTGTATTTGTTGTTTTTTGTGGGGGAGGGGGACAGAGTCTCACTCTGTCATCTTGGGTAGAGTGCCGTGGCATCACAGCTCACAGCAACCTCAAACTCTTGGGCTAAATAGATTCTCTTGCCTCAGCCTCTTAAGTAGCTAGACTACAGGTGTCTGCCACAATGACTGGCTGTTTTTTTTTTTTTTAATTTTTTGATATAGATGGGGGTCTTACTTTGCTCAGGCTGGTCTTGAACCTTTGAGCTCTGGTGATCTATGCACCTTGGCCTCCCAAAGTGCTAGGATTACAGGTTGTGAGCCACCACACCCCACCCTACATACTTGTGATACACCATCATATATTTGCTCAAGGTCACATAGCTCACACTGAGTAGAACTAGGAACCAGTCCCATTTCTGGCTATGTCCATAGCCATGCTATTTCCACTGTACCAGGATTTCTTAACCTTGACACTGTTGACAATGGGCCACCTAATTCTTCATGTACAGGGGACTGTCCTGTACCTTGCAGGACGTTTAGCAGCTTGTGTCTACCCTCTAGAAGCTAGTAGTACCTTTCAAGTCAGGACAATCAAAGTGTCTCCAGAGATTGCCAAATACCCTTTTTTTGGTAAAATCTCTCTATTTAAGGATTCTCACTGTTTTGTTATTGTTGTTTTTATGGATCATGTCTCTATCAATCACAGGAACCCTGAACCTCCTTTAAAAATACTCTAGACATGATTTATTTCCTATTCTTAATATGGGATGGGCAGAAAGGGGAGGAGAGAGAGAAATCAGTCCCTTATATATTTATATTTTTATTTCAGAATATTATGGGGGATACAAACATTTTGGTTACATAAATTGCTTTTGTACCATTTGTGTAAAAGTTATAAATGTGCCCATCACCCAGGCAGCGAGCATTATACCCGCTAGGGGTGAATTTACCCATCCCCTCCTCCCACGATGTCCTTTTTTTAACAAATAATAATACATTCATTTGCTGTCCGTAAGGGAAGAAAGCATTTCTGTGACTTTCGAATGGTTTTTCTTAGTAACTTTTCCTTAGTTCATTCCCAAACAGATATCAACAAATTAGAGAGTACAAATGTGTATTTTGGCACCTCCTGTTTCTTCCCAAGGAAATGTCTGTGATTTTCCAGTCTTTCCTTCAATTTATCATCCCTCTTTATTTTCCCAGTATTCTCTTATCACTTCTTTCTCACTTTTCCTATCTATTTTAGAAAAAAGTCTTAATTACAGGATCATAACTTTGGTTTTACTCTTCATTAAGTGATTTAGTCACTTCTGTCTACTATGAGGCATTTTTCCTCAACCTCACACCCAAACAAGTTTGACTGGAAATTTTCATGCTACTATTAATTTTCTATACTATTTTCAGTTTGTGGGGCAAAGTCCATTTTATACAAAGAAGAGTTTGTTTTTCTGATCTTTATAGAAGGTGGCTCTGCATACTAGACAGAGTCCCTGCTATCAAGAGAGGGTTGCTCTGTAACCAGATCACGTTATCAAAGTACACCATTAAACATTAGCCGAACTTTGAAACCTTTCCAGCTGAAACTAACACTAGGTTTCATATTCATTTCTCTTTTCTGGAGGACAATCCTCTTTAAAGTGTGAGGAATAAGAGCAGAAGATATCAAGACCAAAAAGGATAGCATCACCAAAAAGGCACCTAATACTCTGAAGAAAAGAAATAGTCTATTTTGTTATCACAATAATATGTTTTGTTAATAGATACATTTCTTGATAAAAGGGAGGAAGGAAATAGTCTGAAATATGTGTATAAATTTCATTTCCTCAAACTAATGCTTTTCTAAAGTTTAGGGGAAAAACAATTACAATCAACAGAAAAGGATACTATTTAGTCCTTTCTGAATTTATCTCTTTTTTTTTTCAGACAAATATGGCAGTAAAATGTCATACTAGGGTAATGAGTTTGAGGTATATTTTATCCAGACACATCTTTATTCTTATCTTAGTGCTCCTTCTGTAACCAGATGCCCAGTGCTGAGGCATGGCACACTCTAAGGTACTGTGACACATTTAAAACATGCCATAAGGACTGGCTATGGCCAGCAAAATATTCTCAGGATGGCCATTTTCCTAAGCCAGCAGACCTAAACATAAAACAGAAATGAATTGTGTCAAGAACACTTTCTATCTTCTCTTCTTTTCTTTTTCTGAGACAGAGTCTCACTCTGTTGCCCAGACAAGAGTGCTGTGGCATTGCCGAGCTCACAGCCACCACAAACTCCCACATACAGTGATCCTCCTGCCTCAGCCTCCTGAGTAGCTGGCACTACAGGCACCCATCACAATGCCTGGCTTATTTTTCTATTTTTAGTAGAGATGAGGTCTCATTCTTGCTTAGGCTGGTCTTGAGTTCAAGTGATCCTCCTGCCTCAGCATTCCAGAGTGCTAGGATTACAGGTGTGAGCCACTATACCCAGCCAAGAACATTTTCTATCTTAATTAGTAGGTAAGTGCTTGCAAAGACAGTGGTCCTACTGCCTACCAGGTCATACTTGGTACAAACACACAGCAAAGCAAATTACAAAGCTTAGTCTGCCATCATGGTACATCACCGGGTTCCAGGAGAGACATTTTGCCTTTGAATCCCTCCCATATTTGGAGGGATTCACCTTTCATTTGTCACAACCAAACTGTCTAAGTTTCAAACTGTCCTTTTGGGTACATATAGAGATACTACATTTTACAATTTTATGTTCCAGCTAGACAGATGAATTTAAATAAAAGTGTAATCAGATGTTTTAGTTTTCTGACATGAACATATAAAAATATGTTACTCACAGTTATGTATGTCTGTTTTTTGTTTACATTATGTGTTTTTAGAATATACTATTTGATGAATAGAATTTAAAGAAAAAAGACCATAATTCTCGTAGGCTTATGGTTTACAAAATACTTCCACATATAATTTACCTCTTTAATTTTTGTAGGACCTTGGATTCCCATGGTTCTAGGGGGAAATTCACATTACCAAGGTAGAGAAAGAATAATTACTTTCTGTTCTAAAGTAATAGAGGGGAATCAACACCCCCCAAAGTCAAAGCTGGGCCAGGCATGGTGATTCACACCTGTAATCCTAGCACTCTGGAAGGCTAAGGCAGGAGGATCACTTGAGCTCAGGAGTTAGAAACCAGCCTGAGAAAGACCAAGACTGCGTCTCTACTAAAAATAGAAAAATTAGTTAGGCATTGTGATAGGTGCCTGTAGTCCTAGTTACTCGGGAGACTGAGGTGGGAGGGTCAGTTGATCCTAGGAATTTGAGGTTGCTGTAATCTAGGTGATGTCATAACCCTCTGAAATGAGGTCAGGTTGAGACAGAGTGAGACTCTATCTCAAAAAAAAAAAAAATAATAATTAAAAAGTCAAAGCTAGAGAGAGTGGTAATTCTAAATTACAAATTGAGTAAGTCTGAAAATGGGAGAGTTTTAAGAGATGTAGTGACTATATTTTTTACAGTGTACTTTCAAAAATGTGACCAACTAAAAGTGAGCAGGACCATCTTGGCACACCCAGTAGGCTGTTTAGAGAAAACCCTCATGCAATCCTTTACTACATAAATGATCCTGGGAGAATTACCTAACCTCTTAAAGTCTCTCAGTTCCTTCATACATCAGGAGGAACTATTATTGTCTTCCTTGGAGTCTCACAAGGGCATAAGCTGACACATGTGAAAGTGCCTAGCAATTAGGACATTCTGACATATGTTGGTCTCCTTTGTCAAGTCAGGCTCTGAGAAATAGGTCTTTTTGTTCCTCTGCTTAGTGTTTCTAGTGATGGAGACACAGATCAGAATAAATGGATCCAAGAGAAAGGGCACATTTAATAATAAAACTATGCCTATATCCAGGCTGTGGATTATAAAAATAAATACATATAATTTCTGAACCTAAATTATTACTCACTTCATATATCTGAAATACACGAAAATAAATACATAAATAATTAAATAATGAAATGTGAAAAGGTGGACTGAAACTTTTTTTGAGAAGTTTCCACAGCAGTTCAATGCTACCCTATTTAATTCCAGCAAAATGTGGGCCTAAAATAAACCACTCCATCCAAAGTGTAGTGTCTCTGCTATGTACACAACACTGCACTAGAAGGCTAACAAGCAACTTCCTAAACATAAAATAGGAGAATGGCAGCCAAAATGTTACCCTTTTAAGAGATCAAAGCTGATTTATAAGATTACTAATTTATAAGTATTGAAATTATGCATATGATAAATGTGGCTACCTCCACTTCAAACAAAAGAAATTTATAGCAAGTACTTAAAAAGAATACAATGATTCATATTTCAGCATCAGAAATTTACCATTCCACTTTGTAACACCTAAGGAAAAAATGTTTTAAATTCTTGCTGAAAGTAATAACTGCTGGCAGGCAATTATGCCTTATAAAATTTTACACAAAGAACTCTGAAATATACACTTAGAAATCCAAATTCTCTTGTGATAGCAAGACTATCATTCGTTCATTCATTCATTCATTCAACAGGGAGACTTTACTGAGAGGCTTTGGCCATGTGAGTTGGGCATGTGGTTTGGACAAAGAAAGTGAAAAATGGTATCAATAATGATCTTAGTGAGTAAGAAGTTGAGAACATGGAAAGAGATAAGCAACATTTTGATAAGCATCCTCTAGTATACAATCCAGGAAGGGAACACCACTTTCAAGCATTTAGAAACAGGACTGGGCTCATGAGAGGTAAAACAGTAGCATTTGCTGCTGCTGTTCTAATACTTTTGTCATTATGTATCCAATAACTTACTCAGGTATCCAATTTTACAATTAGCTAAATAATGAGGTTGCATTTCTAAAACTATAAATGAAGACTTCCTTTTAATAAGTTATTCTTCTGAATCTGGAAAAGCCAAGTAAACAAATCTGTATTTGCAAGGCTAGAACAATAATCATTGTCTCTTACACGCTTTCCTAGAGATTCCACACTAAGAGTTTCCCTCTTGTGTCCATCTCCCTAATGTATGTTCTGACATAAGCTTGCCTAGATGGTAAGACCACTGAATACCAGCAAGAATTCTCTCATAATGCCAAAAGCTGAACTGTCTGATAGCCGTGGCCTTGGTGCTGTCTATACTAATATCTACTATGGAAACTGCCAAGGACCCAGTCCACTATGAAGTTTTCTGAAGAAATGGCATCTGATATAGCAACAGCTGAAAACACTTTCATGGGTTACTAATACAATTAAAATATTAGGCTTTTCATAAAAACTCAAGGAAGGCACTTCTCAAAGAAATCTGATTAGTGAAGAACTATATAAACAATTCCTGTTCCCAGATAACAAATCAACCTGATGTGAACTTTTGTAGAAAAGAAGAAAAAGAAAGGATAAAATGAGAAAAGATGCCATGAAATTCCTTTCCTTTTCCTCAAAATATGGTCAATAATCTCTTCCCTTAGGAAATTACAATAAAAAATTAGAATTCTAATTTTCCTTGGGGTTTCTCTTGGTATTGAAGTTTATAGCCTTTCCTTTGTTACAGATACAGTTGTTCAGTAGTGCATAATAACACAAATATCTCAGTTTAAAGGTATCAAAATAATACACAAAATCTAGCAATACAAGCCTGCAGCCCATGGCTTCATACACCTGTCAGTAACCTCATTCAAAAGCACAATGTGGAAAGTCACACATGGGGAATAAAATCACAAAACTAGGCCTCTGTTAGGTTTATGTTGAATAGGTAGGCTTATGAAACAAATTTTAGGGATAGAAATATTTTTTGTCCATTTACAAGTTGGTTTAAAATATACAGTCATCATTGGTTTATCAAGTAACTGAAAAACGGATTTCTAAATTTCTCCTCTTTTTGCTTGCTTTTCACTTTTAGGCCTCCCTGTGACTTGTTGGTATCTCTACTAGAAGATTATAAAGAAAGAGTGAAACCAAAAATAAATCAATATAGTACTGCTACTAATTATGAGAAGTGAGGCAAGGTTTTTGATTATTGATTATACTAAACTTTCAGTTTCCCACATTTTTTTCTTACTTTTCTGTTATTTATATCATTCAGTCCTTTTCATTTGAGCTGGGATCCATGAAAAACAATAGGATTCATGGTATTTTTAAAAAATCTTAAATCCAGTGTTGGGGTGGCGCCTGTGGCTCAAAAGGGTAGGGTGCCAGCCCCATGTGCTGGAGGTGGCGGGTTCAAACCCAGCCCTGGCCAAAAAAACAAAGATATTCCAGTGTCCTGATTTATACATTCCTGTTGGAACTAGCCTTTAAAATAATAATACAATGGGTAGCAGAATTGTAGTACTTGACAATAAAAATTAAAACGTCCATACCAATAGTTAGGTTGTCCAAAATAGGACATGGAACTGTACACCACTTTTCTCTTCCCTTAGTATTTTTTTCTCCCTAAAATATACTAACTAGATAAAGACACCACTGCCCTCAGATAAACTTCCACCAGTCCCAGCTATGACTCCCAAAACACTACATTTGGAGAGGGTACTTCAGAAAACCAACTAATTCTGTGGCTAAAGTGACATCCTATCAGCTACTCTGGTTTTAACTCAACACAGGGGCAGAGGCCTTTTAGCAAAATCAAAACTCCATCAGAGAGATTGAGCCCAGCTGTTCTCTGGGTGGGCATTATGCAGTCTGTAGGATTCAGAGAGGTGCCTGAGGACTTTGCCCATGGCCCTGAGGTGGCCTAGTGGGGAAGCAGCTTTTATCATCCACAGAGAGGAAGACAGAGATGGCTGATAGATAGAGACACACACACACACACACACACATGCACGCACACACACACTAGCCCTAGGTGAGTTCACAGACACAGCAGGGGATTATTCTAGCGTGGTTGTAGTATTATCTTCCTGGGAGGTAGAGGAGGTCATGAATGTATGACGTGGGAATGAGGGTGTGGCAGGTGAGAAGAGAAGATAGCCTGTCCCAGAGGGGAAAGCCACTTGCTATAATGTCTGCACCACATGTAAAACCTGCTGATGGTGCTCTGATGCTCAGGGGTTGTTATTTCTCCTCTCATTTCAACATGAACAGGTTTGGATAAAGGCACAAGTCTCACAAGAGTCTGCGGTGAGTAGGAACAGTTCTCTAAAATACCATATTCCTTCTTTTGTCCGACATCATGGCATGAAGATAATTATTATTTAATATTCTCATGATGCCTTATTTAGAATCAAAAGCATATTTTTAGGTGTTTAACAATCACTAGCAAATGCATAGTGGACATTTTAAGATCTACACTGCACAGAACAACATCCCTTCAAAATGAAAAATTGCCCATCAAAGAAATTACAAGAAACTTTTACAAAAGGACCTTAAAGGTAGGCTTATGTATAAGCAGCCTCAGTTAAATGGCTTGCTTGTAGACAGCAGCATGCATAGCAATATGTAGGTGCTTTAACTTCCATTTTCCTTCTATTTGGGTTTTAAAAGATTATGATGTATTATACATTTCAAAGATAACTAAGCCTTTAAAAGACTTAAGAGATAAAAGTAGAAATCAGGTTTAAAAAAATAGGACAAGAAAAATGATCATTTCTGGGTCGGCCTTGGATGATGTCATCATAGGTTCTAAATGTAATAGCCAAGCAGTGTACACTAACTCTTCCTGCCCATGTGACCTCTAACATCAATTTGGGCAAAACAACTAACATTTCGATAATTTTTTGGCTGAGCACTGAGATTGGAAAGCAAAAGATTAAAAGAGAGTTTAGAGTGCCCAGGATGAACCGATGTGAGTGTGTGTGAGTGTGTGAGAGAGAGTGTGTGGGATCGCGCACGCGCACGCGTGGGGGGCCGAGGGGAGGAGGCATGAAAACTAACTCTTCCAGCACACACCCCTTTTGCTACTACAAGGGCATCCAGCAATCACATTTGCAATAGTAAAAATGCTGAAGAATCCTACAGTCCCTTTCCTTCCACAATCATCCCTATTCTCTCCTACAAAGCCCTTCTTGCTTTATCGGTGCCAGGAAATTCTTCAGGGGTTAAATGGGGAAGTACAGCCACTACCATTGTTGCAATAAATAAATGAATGAACCATAACGAACCAGCAATCCATCCCTGGGAAGCAAGTATCTTATTTTCTACAATAACATACGTTAGCTAGTAACCATATATTTTTTAAAAAATTGTATATTATTTTTTGATGTGTGTTTATGCACGATAGATACACATGCATCTCTACAAAAAGCAGCATAGTGCCCTGCACACACATACATCAATACTCTAAAAAAAATTTTTTTAGCACTATTTATTTCAATGAAAAGACAAATAGCTTTTTAAAAAATTAAGATAGGCTAGCAACTTCATCTCAAAGGCCTTATATTTTGCATATATAGCTTATACAAATACAAACACACATACACACACACACACACACACACACAAAGGTTTTTTTTTTTTCCATGCCATAGACAATGCTAAAATAGCTGAGATCAGGTTGCTATGCCAACAGATTTTTTCTAAAATGAATAAAATTATTAGGAGGGAGAAAACATTCTTGACTCCTTTCCTCCCGTCCATGAAGCCGAGAGAGGCTCAGGGAGGGCGAGAGGCTGCCAGATGGGGAGGAGGGGAAGGAAGGGAAGGTGGGTAGAGGGGTGTTTGCTTACCAAAGATGCTGATTTGATCGTGGCAAAGCGCTCTCTGTTCCGGTAGTGGAGGGCCTGGCTCTGAACTGACTGGGTAGGCCGCGGCTCAGGCCTGGGATCGCCGTGGCCCGCCTCATCCCTTATGAATACATGATCCTGCAGAAATGGATAAAAACAAGGAGAAAGTCCAGCTGTGCTCTTTCCTCGCCGGCTGCCTCTCTCTCACCCCTCTTTCTGCACAAGCACTGCTGTTTGAAATGCATAGTTTAGCTCTCTGCTAGTCCCCGCAGCTCCCACGGTACAAAATGAATAAGCAACACATTGCAGCCTTCAGTTAGGAATGTCAGCTGATCGCTAGTGGGATGCCTTCTGAATCCCTGGCAGGCTTTTTCTTTACCTCCAGAATTACATATATGCAAAAGAAAAAAAGAATAGAAAAAACAATGCAATGTACAGACTCCTTAGAACAGTTTGCTTAAAACGCTGTAACCAGATAATTCCTTTAAAAATGTCATGTCCATGTCTAGCAAGGAGGATGCTGGTGGCTTTTAACATAAAAGCGAGCCTCCGCCTCATTCCCTTGAAAGATCTGCTTTCTCAATTTAATTTTATTTGAGATCTGTTCGGTAGGATCATCGTTCTGCCTAGAATCAGTGTAGGCTTGTGCTGGACTGCCTCTCTATCTTGTGCTGGGAAGATTCGGCAGTCACTGAGGGATCCTGCTTTCCAGTCATGATCGTACACAGTTCTAGCACCTTCTCTCTACAGCTTCTGAAAGGATTTTTTTTTAGATTTAAAGAGACAGGCATACAATTTTAACCAAATGATACTTTCACAAATTCTTCCTCAACTCAGCATCGGTATGGTCACCAGAGTGAGTAAAGCTGGGATTTAATGTCTTTGACTGATTTAATAGAGCCTATGCTTCTTGATAGGCAAAGATGATTAATTTTTTTCTAATGCCCAGTGAAAAATAGCATTCCCTGGAAGGATAATAATGGATGTTCTTAAATGCAACTGAAATGACTTTTAAAGGGGAAAATGCTTTCAAAGGACAATGCTCTTCTCTATAAAAGATGAAGTGGTCAGTCATTAAATAGCTCTAACCCTTCAGAAAAAAAAGAAACTATAGTAATTTGTAGCTCAAAAACATGCACAACCATGGGGGATTTTTAAATAGTACATGTTCAGAATGTGGAAGAAGAAATTAATCCCTTATTTCCCTAGGGTTGTAGAAGAAACCATTTGTGAGAAGTCAGTTTTGCATTTTGTCTGTGACTATGAAATTTTTTATAATTGCTCTTTCCTTCATCAGAAAATAAAATTTAAAGAGATTTAGAAAATACACAATTTTATTACAGTCTAAAATTTTTAAAAAGTCAAAATACACAATTCTTGAAGAAAATTAAATTTTACATTCAGATTTTTATGTAAAAGCCAAGATCCAACATTATATTTATCAATGGACTGATTTTCTTTTTCCTTTTATACATTAAAAATGCCTCAATGTGTTCCAATGTGTTGGGAAGGTATGTACCATTACATTTCTGTTTAGAATTTTTTTTCAATTTTTGTATTATACAATAATGAAGAGATCGTCAATGAACTTGCAAGTGAGGGCATCTGTATCAAATTCAAGGGGTATTCTATAGCTGTGCTGGCCAATAAGATAACCACCATGTGTGGCTATTTTAATTAAAAATTAATTAATCAAAAAATTAGTTAAAATAAAATAAAATCTAAGATTCAGTTCCTAAGTCATACCAGCTATGTTTCAGGTACTCAGTAGCTATAGTTAGTGGTATCATATTGCCTGGCGCAGATATGGAATATTTCCATCATGGCAGAAGGTTCCATTAGACGACATTTTATGTTTAAAAAAGAAATGCATCTCTTGACCCATTTTAAAAAATCTGTAAGAAAATGCTTGAAGGGTCAGTTAAACGTATTCTACATTATTTCTCAGGGAATCTGAACTCTTATTTCACAGGGAAAAGAAAGATAATATGTTTGACTGGGATAATATGTGTGTGTGCACTGGGGAAGGCACTCTGATTTGCTACCATTTATGTCACCGTGCATTTCTTAATAAATTACTTTTATGTCTGGAATGGAACTTAATATTTTAGTCCCAGAAAAGCAAGCAGGACTTAAATGCCAGTGATCAGAAGAGATACACTAGGTAGAGGCCTGTGGTTTTATAGGAGACATTAAGAAGTCCTAGTTTTGGTGAGTCTCAGTTGGCTATCAGTGTATTAAGTACACTGATTGAGAGGAAGACCTGAAATGTGTGGTGGAGTCTCAGTTTCAAATTGTAATAACTTGATTTACAAAAATAACCAGTGACACCAGACTCCACATTGTCCACGCAACACATCAAAACCTAAACTCATGCACAAATACATCAATTTTATTATAATAGTTTGTTTTAACTCTGATAAAAATTGGCACTTTGGGCTTAGGACCCTGCTTATCTAATTAAAATCCACACTATATTTTCTAAGTTTAATGAACTCAAGGGAGATGAAATATACTGAAATAGTTAAAACTTGAAATGATGTATTGCTTTTAGTTGACACATACATAATTAAATAACCCACTAAAATACATTTTTAAAATAATGAATGTTTAGAAAGTAGTCCAGAGAGTGGGCAGTGCCTGGTGGCTCAAAGGAGTAGGGCACTGGCCCCATATGCCGAAGGTGGCGGGTTCAAACCCAGCCCCCAGCCAAAAACTGTAACAACAACAACAACAACAACAACAACAAAAAAACAAACAAAAAAAGAAAGTAGTCCAGAGAATAGGTCCAAAATTTTAATCCATTGTAAATGTAATAACGCTAATAGTATAACTCTCTGGCTTCCCCCTAACACTTTTCTCCTTTTATAAAATAATTCTTAGTTTTCCATAGCAGCTTCATAACAGAAATCATCCCCAGAATCTTCAAATATTATGTAAGAGACCACAGAATAGGACACAGTTTTAGTCTAAGAATGGGTACCCATTTCAAGAAACATGGCGTGGCTTTTAATTGGACAAGCAGGGTCCTCAACCCAAAGTACTAGTTTTTATCAGAGCTAGAACAAACTATTATAATAAAATTAGACATATTTGTACATGAGCTTTTTTTCTTTTCTTTTTATTTATTTTAAATTAAGAGTTTAAGTTTTAATGTGTTGTGTGGACAATGTGGAGTCTGGTATCACCGGTTATTTTTGTAAATCATATTATTACAAAAATTTCTTATTGCCAAGCCTCCATGCCTAGCCCAAGAAATTAATTTTTGAATATTCAATTCTATTATATAAAACAGGTTCAAAACCCCAAAGACAACTAAATGAAGCAATAATGAACAATAGTCAGGTGATAGGTATACTAATAGCCCTAATTTAACAAAAGTTAGCCTATGTAAAAAGCATTTGTACTCTTAATATTTTGAAATCTAAAAAAAAAAAATGAGGGGACACAGGGTAGAATGGCTTACATCTGTAATCCTAGCACTCAAGGAGGCTGAGGCTGGAGGACTGCTTGACGCTAGGAGTTTAAGAGCAGCCTGACCAATAGTGAGGACCCCTCTCTACTAAAAATAAAAAACTTAGCTGGGAGGCCAGGTATAGTGACTCATGTCTGTAATCCTAACACTCTGGGAGGCTGAAGCAGGTGAACTGCCTGAGTTCAGGAGTTTGAGACCAGCCTGAGCAAGAGTAGGACCCTGTCTCTAAAAAAAACCCAGGCATTGTGGCAGGTGCCTGTAGTCCCAGCCACTTGAGAGGCTGAGGCAAGAGGATCACTTGAGCAAAGGAGTTTGAGGTTGCTGTGAGCTATGATGCCATATCACCCTACCAAGGATGACAAAGTGAGACTCTGTCTCAAAACAAACAAACAAAAACCCAACAACAATACTAAGCTGGGCATGGTGGCCTCTACCTGTAGTTCCAGCTACTTGGGAGCCCTGAGGTGGCAGAATCATTTAAGCCCAGGAGTTTGGGGTTTACAGTGAGCTATGATGGCACCACTACACTCCAGCCTGGGTGACAGAGTGAGACTCTATTTCAAACAATTAAAAAAAAAGGGGGGGGGGACTGTGACTTTAGAAGCAAGCCCAAACATACTAAAGTATTAACTTTACTGAATATATTATCTGTTGGTAATAGTACCCTTTAAAGCAAGCGGTTCCTTTGAAAATGACTGCTGTACCTGCTCCCAGAGTTTCTGAACTGCACATATCTTAAAATTAATAATGGAAAGGGTCAGTTTTATGCAGTTAGTCACTGGATGCAGATTATTTACAAATGATAAAAAGGCCAAATCTTTGAAGAATTCATTTAGAGGATTAAGAACACATATGTTCTATTTTACCAAGACAATATAGCTTGGTTATAATTTATCTTTGCTTTTTACAATTCATTTTTAACACATTATCATCCAGGAACAATATCAATATGATATAAGTAAACCTACATTAAGCCGGTAAATTGACAACATTCTTTTATCATAAAAAAATAAAGTTTAGATTAAAAAAAGCTGTTATAATGTTTGCTCAAAATCTTTCATAAAAAGGATTGAACTTTTTTTTTTGAGACAAGAGTCTTACTATGTTGTCCTTGGTAAGAGTGCTGTGGCATCACAGCTTACAGCAACCTCAAACTCTTGGGCTTAAGTGATTCTCTTGTCTCAGCCTCCCAAGTAGCTGGGACTACAGGAGCTCACCATAATGCCCAGCTTTTTTTTTTGTTGTAGTTGTCATTGCTGTTTAGCAGACCCAAGCTGGGTTCAAACCCACCAGCCCCGATGTATGGGGCTGGTGCCGTAACTATGAGTTATGGTGCCAAGCCAAAACGATTGAATTTTATATAATATAGTGCAGTGTGTGAAGTATCAGAATTTTACTACTACTCCTTGGATAAGGGGTTTTACTTTTATTTAGCAGTTTTTCCCTTCTAAAAAGAAGTGTCTGATTAGTACACTTCTTAAATGAAAATTCGTGGTGCGGTCACTTGCCTACAGTTTCTAAATTAACTGGCATTTTTTTTTTAACAGTGGAAGTTACTCCTTTGGACTCTGATGGGTTTTGGTTTATCATGTACTCATCATACTGACTTGTCTGTCTCTGCAGGAGACTGTGGGCTTTTTGAAAGCAGAGTGAATATGGTTTGAAAACTCTCTGTCTCCCTAGCACCTGGCATAGTGCTTGATACTTAGTAGGCATTCAGTAAATGTTTGCTGAATAAACAAGTGCAAGAATGTAGGTCTGAGGAGATTGTGAGAAAATGACATTTTCTTTTGGATTATTTAACAGAATTTAAATTTGTATTTCATAAAAATCTGCCACTCTGTACTCTAAGAAAGTTGTAAAATAGTGACACACACACAAGCACACCTTTACGTGGTGGGGTGGTATGCATCTAAAAATGGCTTTTATCTGGTGACAAGAAACCTTTTTATAGACTCCTACGCTTTTCATGCTGTGGAGAAGGGATCAGCAAACCCACCACCTCTCTTTTGTTTTGTTCATTTCAAAATTCTTGAATTATTGTTGAAGCAGGTGTAGCTATCAAAAGCTGGCTAGAGGAAGGGGAAGAGAATATGAAAACTGGCATTTAAACCTGGAAGGATAGTTAGGGAGGAAGCCTGAGGATAGAGATGTTGCTACAGAGAGGTGTCTATGACTGCTCTGCTTAGGAGATATTACCTTCATATGTTAATTTACGTTTACTTTGCCAAATGTGAGTGGAAGAGTCACAGAACCCACCCCTCTGTTCAGAAAAATAATAGGAAGGCCACTGATGCAAGTGAAAATTAAACTAGAACATCTTATCCCCTCAAGGACATTTCCTTTTTTTTTCTCCCATGAAAATGGTAAAAGCTGTTCTTTTTTTTAAAAGAAGGAGGTTAAAAAAAAAAAAAGGAACTAACACTGACTAATAGGAAGGGCCGAGTAAAGTTTTAGGAGTTAGGGTAGCATGATTTTCCCTAAATAATCCCTAAAAGGGGGCCATTGTGGAGTCCATTAGGTATACCTAAACAACATTTATTTATTTATTTATTTATTTATTTTGAGACGGAGCCTCAAGCTATCCCCCTGGGTAGAGTGCCATGGCATCACAACTCATAGCAACCTCCAACTCCTGGGCTCAAGCGAGTCTCCTGCCTCCGCCTCCCAAGTAGCTGGGACCA
>CAUYQV010004205.1:0-32197 GCA_963574575.1 Galagoides demidoff
TTTGTATTTTAACACCTCACATAAAAGAAACTTTGAAGTCCTGAAGTTTTCACTGGAGAAATCTATCATAGTTAAAAAAAAATTAATAATTCTACACAATCTCATCCCAGGAAATAGAGGAGGAAAGTACACTGAACAAGAATTACCGTGATGGCTTGGCGCCTGTGGCTCAAGCAGCTAAGATGCCAGCCACATACACCTGAGCTGGCAGGTTTGAATCCAGCCCTGGGCCACCAAACAACAACGACAGCTGCAACCAAAAAAAAAAAATAGTTGGGCTTTGTGGTGGTTGCCTGTAGTCTTAGGACTCCCTACTTGGGAGGTGGAAGAAGGAGAATTGCTTGAGGTCAGGAGTTGGAGGTTGCTGTGAGCTGTGATGCCACAGCAATCTAGCCAGGGGGACAGCTTGAGGCTCTGTCTCCAAAAAAAAAAAAGAATTACCCTGATGCTCAGAGCAGACAAAAATGCAGAACAGTATCCCTTAGGGGAATCAACACAAAATTATTTAAACCATAATCAACTTGTATTTGGAATATCTAAAGATTCTTGTATGGCATGGCCAACTGAGGTTACTGTAGGGAAGAAATCTCCACTGAATATCAATCAATGTGTTCTCTCATATGAAGAGATTAAAGGGGATAATTACATGATTACATCAATGCATTCTTTCAAATAATTTGACTAAATTTTATTATCATTCCTGAGTAAAAAAGCCAACTGACAATCTAATAAAACAAAAACCAAACTTTCAACAAGTTCAAAATAGCAGAGAACATCTTCACCTTGAAGAAGTTCATCTACGAAAACCTACAGCTACCAGTAAACTGAAGTATGAAAAACAATGAAAAATTGAATACTTTGTCTCTGTAAAAGTGAATGAGCTTTTCCTTCCCGCCCCATGCCAGGGATGAAAAAGGGTCTTGCTTTGTTGACCAGGCTGGGGTCAATTCAGCTCACTGCAACTTCAAACTCCAGGGCTCACATGATCCTCATTGTGCCTTGTTGCAGAGGACATGACTGTCTCCATAGAACATTTTTTAGAATCTAAGAGCAACAACAAATACAAAGTCATATATGTAATAAGTGCGTTTGACCAAATTTCATTGTCTAAGATTAGTATGCAGTCATTTGTATCTGATCATAGTAGGAATAACATCATGGATGCAGAAATGAAACTTACAAGGTCTGACAATTTCATAAATTTTGTGGCAGTGTACAAACAACTCAGTAAGATTTCATAAGCTTGGTATATCACAGCTGACAAAACAGTTGTGCTCATGTCAACATGTGGCGATGTCTTACAGAGTGTTGTTCATTATTGTTGTTGCATGTTTTTGGGTGACATCTTGAGAATGTCAGAGCTTGAATTAGAGCAATTAGCAAACATTAAACCTCTTGTTAAATGTGGCAAGAGTGGAAGTGAAATCAGGGACATGTTAGTCCGAGTTTATGGGAATGATGTCATGAAAAAAATAGCACCGTACAAATGGAGTAAATATTTTTCTAAAGGAAGAGAAAGCATCACTGATGAAGAGAGGTCGAGGCAGCCAGGAACAAGCAGAACTGACAAAAACATTGTGAAAAGTGGTCCAATTGTGCATTAAAAATCATCAAGTGACTGTGAGAAGCACAGCAGACCAAGTGAACATTGGTAGAGAAACAGTCAGGAAAACCTTAACCGAAATTGTTAAGGAAAACTGTGTCCAAAAATGGTCCCGAAGGAGCTCACCAGTGAACACAAGCAACGGACAGTCAAAGTTTGCCAAGACCTTTTCAAGAGGCAAGACAATGTTTTGGGCCATGATATGATGAAACCTGGGTGTACCAACAGTACCCTGAAAGAAAAAGTCAAAGTGCATGATGAAAAGCAGCCAATTCTCCACAATGAAAAATTCTGTCAGTCCAAATCAAGAGTCAAAACCATGTTGCTAAACTTTTTTGAAATCAGAGGGATTGTTCATTATGAATTTGTGCCAATGGCTTTGAAGAGTGGAGCCAAAATGACTTTGAAGGATGCCAAGGCCCTGACCTCAGTGAATAAATTCCCAAGGGGAGTACCTTGAAGATGACTGCAGTGATCTCCAGGATGGGGTATGCAGCACTCTCTCTAGGATGAGTTTGCAAACTTTATTCTCAGACCTCATACAATACCATGAAAATTGAATACTTAATGATAAAACTAGAAAAAGATGAACACTGTAGTAAAATAAATTTTTAAAATCAAACCTTGTACAAATCTTGTGTCCTGAAAACGTCATACTGCTGATGAAAGTAATGAGAGAAAGATCTAATTGATTGAGAGGTGCATTATCTTCGTGAAGGGCAAGACTCCTGTCATAGTCAGTTCTCTTTACATGGACATACACATTTATTATGATCTCTGTGAAAATCACAGCAAGATTGTCTGTAGTTGTAAACTAGATTATGCAAAATGTCTAGGGCAAAGGGAAGGAACAAGCATAACTACAACAATTTTGATAATATGTCAAAAAATAAAGCTATATCGTTGTGAGCTTTTTATATAAATAACCCGACAGTGTCACCTTATTTCTTAAAAAACAGAAAAACTCAAAGACATTTTCGGAAGTGATAGAGATGTTTCGTACCCTGGCTGGAGCCAGGTGGTTACAAGTATACGTATCTGTCTAAACTCCTTAAAATCTATGCATAAAAGGGACGCAATTTTTGTATATCAATTATACCTCAATGAAGCCTTTAAAAGTTATATTTCTATAGTAATGCACACTGTGTAATATTAATAGAAGAACAGACAGAGACCAACACAGGGGTACACAAGGTCCTGCAACGTTTGGATTTGGGGACCCCAGCGTCTCCCACAGACCTCCTGCATTATTCTGGGCGTCCAGAGAGGGCGCCAGAGGAGGCAAGTCTCTGGGCGGGCCGAGGACGTCCTCTCCCGCGGTGGGCGGGGCCGGCCGGGACCTGGCGCCACGGTTAGGATGGGCGGGGCCGGCCGGGGCTCGCGCTTGTCTGTCACGTTCGTTAGATCCCGCTGTCTCCAACCAAGAGACAGTTGAGGACGTTATGGGACTTTGCAGCGGCGACGTTGGCTGCGGTCGTTACCCCTCAGGCACCCAGGCCCTAGTGAGAGAATCTGAGCCCAGGGACGTTTGTGGTAGAGGCGGTTCCTGTGCCCTGAGAGGTGAGCATTGCTCTTCTGGGCTTTCTTCTCCTTTGACGCTCTGAAAGGTTGAACCGGGGCACGGCCCGCGTCCTCCCTGCAGGCGGCGTGGAGGTTTGTCCTCAGGGGACCCCGAAGGGCTCCAGGGCTCAGCCCCAGTGGAATCAAATGCTCAGGGCCTTTGAGGGATTCTTATGTCCCCAGTCACTCTATGTGTTGAGGTTTAGATGACAATACTAAATGGTCTGATCCTTTTGAAGCTCATTCCTGGAATGTAAAAATTGCAAAACTTCACACCTTGGTTTATATTTACTGGTGGTGTTGAGTGTTGATATTATGATAATAACCACAGAAAATGATTTTCCATAATTGTAATTAAGTGCGTAGGTTCTTTCTTCCATAAAGGTTTGATAGATGACTGCCCACCATAATGTAGTTGTTTGAGAGAAGTAAGTAGAAGAAAAGAACAGATACTATGAGATTCGATGCATAGGGTATCCCTGGAGTAGGAAAATTCAAGGAGGTGGAAGAGTCTAATGGAGGTTACCAGGGGTTGTGAGAATGGGGGATAGGGAGTTTTGTTATTTTTTTTTTGAGACAGAGCCTCAAGCTGTCCCCCTGGGTAGAGTGTTGTGGCATCACAGCTCACAGCAACCTCCAACTCCTGGGCTCAAGCGAGTCTCCTGCCTCAGCCTCCCAAGCAGCTGTGACCACAAGCGCCCACC
The DNA here is from genome assembly GCA_963574575.1 of Galagoides demidoff. Taxonomy (NCBI): domain Eukaryota; kingdom Metazoa; phylum Chordata; class Mammalia; order Primates; family Galagidae; genus Galagoides; species Galagoides demidoff. Next base: position 3,868 of record CAUYQV010004205.1, read on the forward strand.
AAAACGCCCGGCTATTTTTTGGTTGCAGCCGTCATTGTTATTTCAGCGGCCTGGGCTGGATTCGAACCCGCCACCTTAGGTGTATGTGGATGGTGCCTTAGCCACTTGAGCCACAGGCACCAAGCCAGGAGTTAATTTTTAATAAATACAGAGTTTCTGGTTAGGGTAATGAAAATGTTCTTTCTGGAAATGAATAGCAGTGAGGATTGCATAACATGGTCAGCTTAATTAATGCCAGTTAAATGGAGACTTGAAGTAATTAAAATCAATTTAGGATTATGTTCATTTGACAATGAAAACAAAATTAAAAATGAGTAATAGAGTTGGGAGGTCATGACCTTTGTGCTAGTTTTCAGAACAGTTCTTCCAGCTTTCCTGCCTCTTTTGTGACATCAAGAACTTAGTTTTGAGTTGCTGTTGCGCATTCCCATTCCTCTATTCTGGAGATTTTATGGGTACAATTTTCTTCTCAAGTTTTGATAGTTTTGCAAGAAAACTGGCTTTGAGGTACTTGGGGTTCCACTATACCTTCAAGTGGGTTTTGTCCTCTTGGGTCCTTACCCTGACTCTGTCCTCCAGATAGTGAGCTTCATATATCTGTGTTCACACTGCCATAAAGGTATTTTCCTTTTATTGATGAAATTGTATGGATGGTATTTTCTTTGTCAACAGCTGAAGCCTTTCCAAGGTATGGGCTTATGGTACAATGTTTATTGGTACAATTTTACCAGTAACTTACAGTCTTACAGTCTCTTGCTCCCTGTTAGTGACTAATATACATGCTATTTTTTCTGAATTGTTTCCTAAAAAATTTTCTAAAACAGTGCTGATAAGGAAATAAGGAAATAATTTGTATTTTTTTTCCAAAGAGAAACATCTGTGATGGAATGAGTTCCCAGGTCCACAATGGCCCTTTCCCCTTACCACTGTCAGAGACTTGCCATATATACAAACCATAACGCAAGCAAACATACAATGTCATGACTTTGGGCATCTATTGTTAGTCTATCCTAGGAAACTGTGTGTGTGTGCTGTCCCAATAATTAAATGTAATGTAGGTGCACGCAAAGACCACTGTCACAAATATCACAATGACATTTACCTCCCGATTTCTAGTTTGGGGGGGGTATATAAAAACTGAAATAATACTTGTATAAATGAATTTTTCAGGTGCTAAAAAGTGTAGCCAACCTTTGTAGTATTGTTTTTATTTAAAAAGATCATCCTATTCTAGGATAAGACAATACCAGCAGGAGAAGAAGGGAATCCTTTTCAGGACCAGCTATGAGCAGGAAGGAATCCTCCCTGTGGCAAGGTGTCCAGTGTCATGGATGCCCACAAGCAAAGTCTCCCTGAGATGTCACTTTAAGGCCATCTCCAAGGAAGCTCTGTAAAGTCGTCGGTGGATGAATGTATGTATCACTCCATTATTATGTCCTGTGCAGTTTGTTAGAATAGTTCTCCTCTTAGTGACTCTGCCAACATCACCCTCTGTCGGGTGTGACAGAGGATCACAAGGAACTGTTCCTCTCTGACTCTGGGGACTCTGTGCAGCACTGCAGTGTGTAGAGTATAGTAGAGATGGCAGTATAACTAGATGTCCCCTCCTTTTAACTATAAACTTGTTTGAACTTATGGAGCAGATCAACATGGAAAACTCTTTAAGAAGAAAGTAACTGCAAATCATTACAAGTACAGATTCTCTGCAGTAAGATCAAGAACTATCCACTTTAATACATTTTAAAGGAGTTTAAAACCCACAGAGAGGCAAAACATCACATAAACATGAAAATACACTTTACAAAATATATTTTTAAACTATCCCTACATACTAAGGAAATGGCTTTCACAAAAGGGGATGTCGAAAAGGCCAATAAAACTGTGTAAATCCATCTACTTTATTGATTTGTCAAGAGAAGGCAAATAAGATGCACAAAAGATGCCTCTCCATGTCTAGAAGAATGGCAGAGTATTACTGCTTAACATGGTATTTGTCTGTCTGTCTGTTTTTCTTATGGGAATTTGACTATGTCTCCCCACTCTCTCTGGGCTATAAGTTTCTGCTGTGTAAGGTTGCTGTGAGCTGGGCTAATGCCAGAGCAACAGAGTGAGATTCTATCTCAAAAAAAGAAGAAAAATCTATATAACAAAGAATTGCTTCTTTGAAAAGGCCAATATCAAAGTTATTACACATCTCACAAATTACCAATGTCAGAAATAAAATCGATAATATTACTACAGATCTTGCAAAAATATAAAGAATGACAAAGAAAGCCTAGGGACAACACCACACCCACCAAATAAACTACTTAGGCAAAATGGACCAATCTTTGAAAATAAACAAACTAGCAAAACTCATCCAATTTGAAATATTGTATTTTGAATTTAATAACCCTCTAAATAGTAAAGCAATTGAATTTGTATTCTAATACATCACATAAAAGAAAGTTAGAGGTTCAGAAGTTTTCACTGGAGACATCTACCATAGTTTAGGAAGAATTAGTAATTCTACACAATCTCACCCAAGGAAATAGAGGAGGAAAGCACACTGAACTTGTTTTATGAAGCTAGTATTACCTTGATGCCCAGAGCAGACAAAAATGCAGAACAATATCCCTTAGGAATTTAAACACAAAATTACTTAAACCATAATCAGCTTTTATTCAGAATGACCAACTGATGTTATTGGAGGGAAGAAATCCCCACTGAATATTTACAGTTTATCCGATGTGATCTCCCATATTAAAGGTATCCTGCTGGGCCAAGTCCACAGGCATCAGCTTGCAGTAATGAGTGCTGTGATCAGTGGTCCCATAGGTGAAGCAAGACAGATCCAGCTTTTCGTGGGACTGGAACCATGTCTTCGCCATCAGCACAACCTTCTGCCCTGGACGTGAACTGGGAAGGATGCAGTAGCACTCTGCTCTTTCTTGGTCTTGGAATCATGGCTACCACCCCCACCAATGCAGCCTTCTACCCTGGCAGTGAACTTGGTGGAATGTGGTTGAAGAGGGTCCCATGTGCTGCGGCTCTAGAAGGACTTGGTTGTGCTTCTTGGAGCACCATCAGAGCAAGGGAACAAGATAGGTGCAGCCAGGCAGGCACCAAGGACACAGAAGGGGGCTGTGAATGGGTGCCACTAGGCAGAAACAGGGATCTGGAAAGGGGCTGTGGAACAGTGAGGGTGTGCAGGGATCAAGGGGAAGAAGGGGCCTTGGACCAGCAAGGGTGGGGAGGGACTGTAAGTGAGGAGAGGTCAGTGATCTGCAGAGGTGCAGGGCCACCAGAGGTGAGAAGGGGCCAGGAGTGGGGTCGGGGCACAGGCTGGGGCAAGACAGAGATTGGTGGGACGTGTGGGAGGATTCAAGGGCAACATGAGCAGGAAAAATTTGTTTGCTACAACAAACAGATAAACAAATGATCAAAAACAGGGGAAACAGAGCTCTTATTTTCAACTGATAACTAGCTGTTTTTTGTCAATGCAAATTGTAAATTTGTCAATGCAAATTACTGTGGAGAATGACCACAAGGACTTCTAAGTGTTAGAACACCTGACACCATATAGTCAAATTTGGTTCTATAAACTTAAAATACTTTCTATGACATACAGTTCAAATAAACAGAACCCAAAAGATTATAGTGAAAAGGAAATATTCTGCCTGTTATAATACTTAAATCTCTAAAAATACAAAAGAAAAAATTACCAACAATCCCTTGGAAGCATGTTAGAGACATGAACCAATAGTTCAAGGGAAAAAAGGACAAACAGCTCTTCATCTCATTCAAAAAGACAAATTTTTCTTAGGTTGCTAAGAAAGCATGACCTAACCTCTGTGGGGACAAATTGGGTAATACTTAGCAACACTGCATAGGTGCTAACACTTTGACCCACAACCCAACATGTTTACTGGCTTCCAAGCAAGCCATTTGAACCAAACCTGGGTTTTAGGGAAATTGTGGGGTCCAGGGAGCCTGTGGGCCATGCCTTCATGTAGATTAGACCACACAGAAAAGCAGCAGAGCAGAGAAAGGGAGAACAGGGTGCTGGTGCAGAGTTAGGGATGGAATCCAAGCCCCACTAGAGGTACCTGAACCTGAGAAGGTCATGAGATCCCTCTGTCTTCAGTTCTTTGCAGTCATATTAAAATGATAATAGGACTATTTTTTGTTATCACATTATGAGACTAAAATCTCTAAATCCAGGTAAGGAAGAGGACTGATACCTTAGTCATCCTGTGTTTCCTAAATGCCACAGGGAACAAAGTGGACACTAGGTAGGGTGCTTGCATCACCCCAGGGCACTGAAGGATGGAGGTTTATTTCTCATCCCTTATATGGGTATGATGCTCTGCATCTATTAGGGAACATCTGGCATTATGACCTGTGATCCCCACGTCAGCCTGTGGGTGGGCAGAGGAGGGGCTGTACTTCCTGTTTTATACTGAGTGGTTATGACATTTAGAGAAGCTAAGTGGATTTTAGCATCACATCATTAGTGAGTGATGGATCTGGCATGGGAAGTATACATGGTTCCATGGAGGCACAGATCTCTGACCACTGGAACCTCTACATCATATCCTGGACTCCTGATGCAAGAGCTACCCTCACTCTCTTTAAATTTTCCTATCCAGTGTTCACAGGGGATCAAAGCTGATGCCCCGAAGGACATCGTGAATAAGGATATTTCTCTGATCATGACACATCCTCTCTACTTTACACGTCTTCCACCCCACATATGGCCCGTTTTGAGCAAATCCTCTGAGAGTCTTAGGACGTACACATCTGTGGCCTTCCTCCCTAAGTAGTGTCACCTTGAAAGCTGCCCCTCAGGTAACCATATTGAATGACCGACAAGTGTCTGCTTGTCCCACAAGTGTGCTCAGACAGTAGGACATTGCAAAAAAACTGCCTCATGATGTTTTGACAATATAACCCTTCCTACAACTGATTAAACCTGAGTAAGCAGCTAATGAGAATTAATTGGAAGAGTGGGAATCTGGGCTGGTGATTTGATAGTTTAATTAAGCCTATAACACCCACCGCCTCCTTGACTACTGATCTTAGCAGCATGAAAAAAATGTGTTTTATTTCATACACTGGTCTTAGGGAACACACATTCTGATTGGGCCATTAACATGTGATGGAAATAACATACCAAAAGTTACTGAACTAAGTACACATTTCAGGAACAAGAAGAGAGAGAAGATATGTAAAATATATAATGTGTGAAACCTACAAAACCATCTCCACCATTCTGGATTTCCTCCAAATTTTTAAAATTAATGCTTTTTATCAGGTTCTTAATTAAGGAAAAACTGCACTGAAATAGACTTTCCCATATTTTCCCCAAAGGGGACACCTACTCAGGGGAAGTTTGAGGAATGCACGATGTAATTAAAAATAATATATTTTTAAAAGGAGGACATTAACTTTGAGCTAGGGCACAATCTGCTTGATAGGAGAGTCAAATATATAAATTGGGGAATAAAAGAAAACTACAAAACAGATTGAGTGAGGAAGATGGCTGAATAGAAGCAGCTTTTGCCAGAGTCTTCTGTCCAAAGGGAGAGATATTGGACAGAAGTGGACTCAGTGAAGCTAAAGGTGAGGAACTGAGCATAAAAAGATTGAGATAAACTGCAAATCCAGTTTGCAGAAAGAGGAAGAAAGACAAAAGAAAGACCAAGCATGAAGCCCATTGCCAAGAGGATGGGAGACCCCTCTCCCAAGAGGGAGGCACTTAGAGGACTCTCTGCAAGTGAGCAGGGAGAGAGCCACTAAACCCTAGTCCTCCGGGGAGGTCCCACCTCTGAGCCTAGCTGTCACCCCGCCTGGCACAAAAGTAAACAATTGTGAATACACAGTTCACCCTTCTGCCCTATCCTGGCTGCCTAAAGGTCTGCCCGCTGCAGAGACCGGAGTGTTGGGTGAATTCACTAAGAGGCCCAGGCATTCTGTGGGCTATCAAGTAGCAGCACAGAAAAGGTGACAAGTGTGGAAGCCAGGGGCGTAGGGAGAGAAGGACACATGCAGAGACAGTGACCCTTCATATCAGTGGTGTGGGCTGAATAGGCAGGCGTGGGGGCACTGACACCCCAGTTCTCATCTTGGCAGGGATCTTTGCTGACTTCCCTACCCACCAGAGAAGGCCCTACTCCAGCCCCTCGGGATTTCACAAACAGATCTACTTGGAGATTTCTGCTTTCTGGCCACTTAGCAACCCTTTGAACTCTTTCAGTGAACAGTGTTTGTACTGCCTGGGACAATCTGATAGAAACTTTTGAAGTAGGATGCCCACCTTGGGATCCTCTGAAGTTGAACGGTGGTGGACAGATTCTCCTCCTCCAGCTGTTGCCAGCTGGGGGGCAGGGTGCCACAGGTATTGGTATCTTTCCCCAGCTGATATTCCAGCCTAATACCATGACTCTTTAGGATTGGGTAGATACATGCTTACATCAAGACGGAGCCAGCTTGCATTATCTCACCACACTGGTCCTCAGAGTCTCTGGCTGCAGCTCTGAAAGGGACCTTTGTAAGGCGGTAGGGGAAAAACCACAATCACAAGCCCCAGATCACTGGCAAAGGGCTGGTTAGCTCCAGCTCCTGGGGGCCTGATCCAGTCTCACCCCACTAGTTTTAATTGCCAAATAGCAGAAAATATTCATGGGTAGAAACCAATGGAAGAACTCTAGCAACATAAATGATCAGGGTAGATCAACTCCCCCAAGGGATGACAAAGGCAATACAATGGAAAATACCATCCATAGAGAAATGGCTAAAATGTCAGAAATGGAATTCAGAATATGGATGGCAAATAAGATGAATAGAATGGAGGAAAAGATGGAAATAGAAATCCAAAAAGGTATGTCAAGAAATTAATGAATGCAAATACAAAGTCACCAAGGATATGGACATAATGAGAAAAGATATGGCAGAGCTTAAGGAAGTGAAAAAGTTATTCAGGAAGCTTCAAAATATGGTAGAGTCCCTCAGTAATACAGTTAAACAAGCAGAAGAAATGATCTTAGAAATTGAATTCAAATATTTTGAACAATCCCGAACATCAAAGAGGCAGAAAAATGGAGAACAAAAACAGAACACTCCCTGAGTTATGAGATCATTCCAAAAGATCAAATATCTGAAGTATAGAGATTTCTGAAGGAGAAGAGGATGGTCATACAGGTACAGATAGATGCTCCACTCCAAGATATTATGGGTGGAGAATTTCTCAGCCATTTCAAGAAATAAATTCAGAGAGTAGATAGTTTGAGAAGCCCAGCATGACTCAATACAAATAAAGCATCTCCTAGATAACATTGTAATTAACTTTGCCAGTGTTAATATGAAGGAGAAAATCCTTCAAGCAACCAGACGTAAGAAAAGTATTGCCTACAAAAGGAAAAATATCAGGATAACCATAGATCTTCCAACAAAATCTTTTCAAACCAGAAAAGGATGCTCATCAACCTTCAACCTTCTAAAACAAAACTTTCAGTCCAAGATCTGGGTTTCATTTATGATGGAGAAATCAAGCACTTTACTAACATCCATATGTTAAGGAAATTTGCCATAACTAGACCAGCTCTCTAGGAAATACTCAGACCTGTTTTTCACAATGACCAACATGATGGTCTACCACTAAAGTAAACTCACCCAGAATTTAAAGAACAAAACCTAGTTTCCACAGTGGTGAATGGGTTAAAAATATGCACTGGGCCCTTGAAAAACAAGAAGGTCAAAACACTACCATACTTTTTATTTTCTCAATTAATTTGAATGGATTAAGTTCTCCTCCAAATGTTGATTAGTAGAATGTAAGCACTCCAATTTGTACAAATACACATTGAATCCCATAATGGCATAAATGTATTCATGATCTATGTACAAATGACTTAATAAAAAAAAAAAGTTCTCTGCCAAAGAGGCACAGGTTGGCTAAATGGATACAAAAACTCAAGCCAAGTATCTGTTGTCTCCAAAAGACACAAAGGATACAACAAGACTCAGGGTGAAGGGATGGACATCTATAATATAGGAAAATAGAAATCAGAAAAAAGGCGGGGTTGTAATCTTATTTGAAGATACAATTAGATTTAAACCAACAAAAATAAGGAAAGACAAGAATGGACACTACGTATTTGTCAAGGGAAACACTCAACATGAAGAGATTTCAACAATTAACAATTATGCACCCTACCTAAATGCTCCTCAATTTATAAAACAAACCCTAACAGATCTCAACAATATCTTCCTCCACTATAAGAGTTGGAGATTTTAACACCCTTTGGGAGTTCTGGATAGATCCTCCAAGAAGAAACTAAACAAAGAAATAATAGACTTAAACTTGACCCTAGAATAAATGGGCTTTACAGACATAAACAGATCCCTTCATCCTAATAAAACTGAAACACATTCTTCTCATCAGCCCATGAATTTTCCTACAAAATTGATCATATCTTATGGCACAAGTCTAATCTTAACAAATTTAAAATAATAGAAATTATTCCTTGTACCTTCTTAGAACATCATAGGATAAAAGTTGAACTCAATAGCACCAGAAATCTTCATACTTAAAGTCATGGAAACTAACCTTAGCCTGAATGATAGTTGGGTCAAAGATGAGATTAAGAAGGAAATAATCAGATTTTTGGAAGAAAATGATAATGAAGACACAAACTGGCTCAGCGCCTGTGGCTCAAGTAGCTAAGGTGCCAGCCACATACACCTAGGGTGGCGGGTTCGAATCCAGCCCAGGCCCGCCAAAACAACAATGACAGCTGCAACCAAAAAATAGCTGGGCATTGTGGCAGGTGCCTGTGGTCCCAGCTACTTGGGAATCTGAGGCAGGAGACTCACTTGAACCCAGGAGTTGGAGGTTGCTGTGAGCTGTGATGCCACAACAATCTACTCAGGGGGACAGCTTGAGGCTTTGTCTCAAAAAAAAAAAAAAAAAGACACAAACTATCAAAACATAGGATACTGCAAAGGCAGTTCTAAGAGGGAAATTTATAGCATTAGAAACCTTCATCAAGAAAACAAAAAGAGGCTTGGCACCTGTGGCTCAAGTGGCTAAGGCACCAGCCACATACACCTAAAGTGGCAGGTTCGAATCCAGCCTGGGCCCTCCAAACAACAATGATGGCTGCAACCAAAAAATAGTCGGGCATTGTGGTGGGTGCCTGTCATCCCAGTTACTTGGGAGGCTGAGGCAGGAGACTCGCTTGAGCCCAGGAGTTGGAGGTTGCTGTGAGCTGTGATGCCACAACACTCTACCCAGGGGGACAGCTTGAGGCTCTGTCTCAAAAAAAAAAGAAAAGAAAAGAAAGAAAACAAAAAGAGGCTTGGTGACTGTGGCTCAAGCGGCTAAGGTGCCAGCCACATACAACTGAGCTGGGGATTTGAATCCAGCCCAGGTTCACCAAACAACAATGACGGCTGCAACCAAAAAATAGCTGGGCGTTGTGGTGGGCACCTGTAGTCCCACCTACTTGGGAGGCGGAGGCAGGAGACTAGCTTGAGCCCAGGATTTGGAGGTTGCTGTGAGCTGTGATGCCATGGCACTCTACCCAGGGTGACAGCTTGAGGCTCTGTCTCAAAAAGAAAAAGAAAACAAATCAAAAAGAGATAAAGTCAGCTTTATCTATCTTAAGCTACTGAAAACAGAAAATCAACCCAACCCCAAACTCAGCAGAAGAAAAGAAATAACCAAAATTTGAGCAGAATTAAATGAAATTGAAAACAAAAGAATCACTCTGAAGATCAATGAAACAAAACGTTCATTCTTTGAAAGATTAATAAAATTGATAAACCTTTGGCTAGAGTAACCAGAAACAGAAAAGTAAAATCTCTAATAACTTCAATCATTAATGATAAAGGGGAAATAACAACAGATACCACAGAAATAAAAAAAAATCCTCCATGATTACTGCAAAAAACTCTGTTCTTGGAAATATGAAAATTTGGAGGAAATAGACCAACACCTAGAAGCATACCACCTGCCTAAACTCAACCAGAAAGAATTAAAAACTTTGAGTAGACCTATATCACACACTAAAATAGCATCAACTGTACAAAATCTCACAAAAAAGATAATCCCAGGACCAGATGTTTCCACATCAGAATTCTACCAAACCTTCAAAGAGGAACTAGCATCTATATTACATAACCTATTCCAAAACATAGAAAAGGAAGGAATCCTCCCCAAAACATTATATGAAGCAAATATCACCCTGATCCCCAAACCAGGAAAGGATCCAACAAAGAAAGAAAACAATAGACCAATATCATTAATGACTATCAATGCAAAAATATTCAATAAGATCCTAGCAAACAGAATTCAATGACACATCAAAATATTTACACACCATGATCAAGTTGGTTTTATCTGTAGGTTACAAGGTTGGTTCAACATATGTAAATCTGTAAATATAATAAACCACACATAAATAGAATCGAAAACAAAGACCATATAATTCTCTCAATGCAGAAAAGGTTTGTGATAATATCCAGCATCCTTCCATGATTTGAACACTTAAGAAAATAGGCTTAGTGATATATATATACCACGGAATACTACAGCCATTAAAAGAGATGGAGACTTTACATCTTCTATATTAACCTGGATGGAAGTGGAACACGTTATTCTTAGTAAAGCATCACAAGACTCGAGAAGTAAGAATTCCATGTACTCAATTCTGATATGAGGACAATTAATAACCTAGTACATGGTGGGAGGTGGGGCAAGGGGAGAGCATAGAGAGTGAAGAAATGAGGGGAGTGAGAGAGGTCATGGTGTGTGACACATTTGGGGGGTGGAAGGACACAATTATAAGAGGGACTTTACCTAACAAATGCAATCAATGTAACCTGGTTCTTTGTACCTTCAATGAATCCCCAACAAATTTTTTTTTAAAGTGTTAATAAGGGCAAAAAAAGAAAATGGGCTTAGATGAGATGTTTCTTAAACTTATAGAAGCCTTCTACAGCAAACTCACAACCAGTATCATATTGAATGGAGTAAAACTGAAAACATTTCCACTCAGATCTGGAAATAGACAAGGATGCCCATTGTCACCACTGCTATTCAATAGAATAGAGTACTGGAAGTCCTAACCATCACAATTAAGCAAGAGAAGGAGATCAAGGATATTCAAATGGGGACATAGGAGATTACTCACTCTTCATAGATGATGTGATTTTATACCTGGAAAATCCTAAGAATTCAACTACAAAGTTCTTACAAATGATCAAGGAATATATCAGTGTCTCAGGATATAAAATCAATACCTACAAATCAGTAGCCTTCATATATACCAAAAATAGTCAAGCCTAGAATATAATCAAAGACTCTAATCATTTTACAGTAGTGCCAAGGGAATATATGTAACAAAGGATGTGAAAGATCACTATAATGAGAACTGTGAAACCCTGAGAAAAGAAATAGCAGAAAATGTTAACAAATATTCTTCTTAGTAAAGTATCTCAGGAATGGGAAAAAAATCCAATGTACTCAGTACTACTATAAAACCAATTTATAATCACTCACACTTTTATATGAGAGATGAATCACAACTATAGCCCAGGATGAAGGAGGGAAGGGGAGTGGGGTGGGAAGGAAGGGGGGTGGTTTGATAAAGGGAGGGTTAATAGTGGGATCTCACCTATGAAGCATATTGCAAGGGTACAAGTCAAATCTAGCAAGTATCGAACACAAATGTCTTAACACTGTGATTAAGTAAATGAGGTGAAAGCTATGTTAACTAGTAGGATGTAATTGCTACTCCAATTTGTACAAATAATCAACACATTGAATCCCACAAAAGCATAAATGTATTCATGATCTATGTATATATGACTTAATAAAAAAAAGAAAGAAAGAAAGAAAATGTTAACAAATGGAAGATACCATGCTCATGGTTGGGTAGAATCAACATTGTTAAAATGTCCAAAAGCAATTTATAGACTTAATGCAATCTCCATCAAAGCACCAATGTCATACTTTTAAAAACTTGAAAAAATAGTATTTTGTTTTATATGGTATCAGAAAAAAAAAAAACCAAATAGCCAATACAATTCTAAAAATAAGAGCAAATCTGGGTTCAGTGCCTGTAGCTCAAGCAGCTAAAGCGACAGCTACATACACCAGACCCGGCAGGTTCGAATCCAGATGGGGCCTGCCAAACAACAATGGCAACTACAACCAAAAAATAGCTGGGCATTGTGGCGAGTGTCCCAGCTACTTGGGAGGCTGAGGCAAGAGAATTGCTTAAGCCCAGGAGTTGGAGGTTGCTGTGAGCTGTAATGCCACAGCAATCTACCCAGGGTGACAGCTTGAGGCTCTGTCTCAAAAAAAAAAAAAAAAAAGCAAATCTGGAGGCATTATGTTACCAGACTTCAGGTTATACTACAAATGGATAGTGATCGAAACAGCATGGTACTGGCACAAAAATAGAGATGTAGATCTATGGAATAGTATAGAGAATCTAGAGTTGAACCCAGCCAAATGTCATCATTTGATCTTTGATAAGCCTAACAAAAACATACGTTAGATAAAAGAATCTCAGCAGCACCTGTAGCACAGTGGTTATGGCATTGGCCACATACACTGAGGCTGATGGGTTCAAACCCAGCCTAGGCCAGCTAAACAACAATGACAATTGCAATAGAAAAATGTCTGGGCATTGTGGTGGGACCTGTAGTCCCAGTTACTTGGGAAGCTGAGGCAAGAGAATCACTTAAGCCCTCTTAACTCAGAGGCAAGAGTCTCTGTCTCAAAAAAAAAAAAAAAAAAAAGAAAAGAAAAGAAAAAGAAAAAAGAATCCCTAACAAATGGTGCTGAGAGTATTGGTTAGCAGTGACCTGTAGAAGACTGAAATGGGAACCACACCTCCCACCACTAACAAAAATAGATTCTCACTGGATAAAAGATTTAAATTTAAGAAATGAAACTATAAAAATGCTAGAAGAAAATGCAAGGAAAACCTTAGATATTGGCCTAGGAAAATATTTTATGAAGAAGACACAAAAATAAATCACTGGGGTTTGATGAAGCTAAAACTAAAGCAAACAGACAGCCTTTGGAATGGAAGGAGATTTTTATATGTTATAATTGTGACAAATGTCTGATAACTAGAATCTAGAGAGAACTCAAATTAATAAGAAAACAACAAATAACCTCATTTCTCTGTGGGCAAGAGAATTGAACAGAAACTTCTCTGAAGATGACACATGGCCAACAAACACATGAAAAAATGCAAATCATCTTTAATCAACAGAGAAATGCAAATCAAAACCCCTTTGAGATGTCACCTAACCTCCAATAAGAGTAGGCCACATCACAAAGTCCCAAAACTTCAGATGTTGGTGTGGATGTGGAAAGAAGACTTCTACACTGCTGGTGGGATTTCAAAGTAATAACAATCTTTATGGAAAGAAGTATGGAAAATCCTTAAAGAACTAAAAGTTGATCTTCCCTTTGATCCCACAATCCTGTTACTAGGTATCTATTCAGAAGAACAAAAATTATTTTACCACAAAGGCATTTGCACCAGAATATTTATTGCAGTTCAATTCATAATTGCCACATTGTGGGAGCAACTCAAATACCCATCAACCCATGAATGGATTAACAAATTGTGGTATATGTATACCATGGAATACTATTCAGCCATAAAAAAGACGGAGACTTTACATCTTTTATGTTTACCTGGATGGAGTTGGAACACATTCTTCTTAGTAAAGTATCTCAAGAGTGAAAAAAAATGTATCCAATGTACTCAATACTATTATGAAACCAATATATAAACACACACTGATACGAATGATAAAACACAAATATAGTCTAGCAAGGGGGAAGGGAGAGGAAGGAGAAGGGTGATTGGTGGGAGGAGGGAGGGCATTTGGCAGGATACACCTATTGTGCACAATGCAAGGGTGTTTTTCAAAATAAAAGTAAATGTCTTGGCTCCCTGGTCCTTCCATTCGTCAGACAGCCCCTTCTTCTAGCGCAATGCCAGCCGCATCCCCGAGGCACCGTGGTAAAACCAAAGGTCGGAATAAATGGCTTTGGTCGGATTGGGTGCCTGGTCTGCAGGGCTGCTTTTAACTCTGCCAAAGTGGATATCGTCACCATCAATGACCCCTTCATTGACCTCAACTACATGGTCTACATGTTCCAGTATGATTCCACCCATGGCAAATTCCATGACACAGTCAAGGCTGAGAACGGGAAGCTTGTCATCAATGGAAATCCCATAACCATCTTCCAGGAGCGAGATCCCACCAAAATCAAATGGGGTGAGGCAGGCACTGAGTATGTTGTGGAGTCCACTGGTGTCTTCACCACCATGGAGAAGGCTGGGACTCCCCTACAGGGGCGTGCCAAGAGGGTCATCATCTCTGCCCCTTCTGCTGATACCCCCATGTTTGTGATGGGTGTAAACCACGAGAAGTACAAAAACAGCCTCAGCACTGTCAACAATGCCTCCTGCACCACCAACTGCTTAGCCCCCTTGGCTAAGGTCATTCATGACAACTTCGGCATTGTGGAGAGACTCATGACTACAGTCCATGCGTTCACTGCCACCCAAAATACTGTGGATGGCCCCTCTGGGAAGTTGTGGCATGATGGTCACGGGGCTCTCCAGAACATCATCCCTGCCTCAACTGGTGCAGCCAAAGCTGTGAGCAAGGTCATCCCTGAGCTGAATGGGAAGCTTACTGGCATGGCTTTCTGTGTCCCTACTGCCAATGTGTCGGTCATTGATTTCACCTGCCATCTAGAGAAGGCTGCCAAATACAATGGTATCAAGAAGGTGGTAAAGCAGGCATCAGAGGGCACCCTGGGTTACACGGAGCACCAGGTCGTCTCCTCTGACTTCAACAGTGACAGCCATTCTTCCACCTTTGATCCTGGGGCTGGCATTGCCCTCAATGACCACTTTGTCAAACTCATTGCCCAGTATGATAATGAATTTGGCTACAGCAACAGGGTGGTGGATCTTATGGCCCACATGGCCTCCAAGGAATAAGAACCCCCAGACCACCAGCCCCAGCCAGAGCACAAGAGGAAGAGAAAGACTCTTAGCTGCTGGGGTGCCCCTGCCTACTCAGTCCCCCACCTCACTGAGAATATCCCCTCAACACAGTTTCCACCCAGACCCCCTAAAGAACAGGAGGGGCCTACGGAGGCCCACTTTGTCATGTAACATCAATAAAGTTCCCTGAATTTAAAAATAAAAGAGTAAATGTCCTACCACAAAAAAAAGTGAGGTGATGGTTATGTTAATCAGTTGGATTTAAGCATTCCACAGTGTATATGTTGTACTCCACAAATGTATACAGTTATAATTTTAATTAAAAATTGAATAAAAGGAGTAGGGAGCCAGCCCCATATAATGGAGGTGGCAGGTTCAAACCCAGCCCCGGCCAAAAACTGCAAAAAAAAAAAAATAATTGAATAAAAGAAGAAAAATACTTTCTGAAATGAAAAAAAAAAAACACATTATAACTGCCTACAGAGGATAATTTTGTAAGTAAAATATTTTGAGAAATACTCTAACTAGTCAATCTGAAGGAGGACAACATCCCACAGGTCAGTATGAACATACCTTTGAAACAGCTTTTTATGTTTCCCATTTTCAATGGAAAGTGGCAGCTACAGGGGGCAAGTTATGTACTCTCACGTAGCCATGGTGACGGGCATCACAGAACTTTCACAGTGATGGCACAATATACGCTGTGAGGTCCAACTGCGGTGGTGCGGACAAGTGGGCTTGCACATGTACAAAAATATTATTGAAGTTTAAGTATTTTATCTGAAAAACTGACTCCCAAACCCCCAAAGCATATTCTCTGCATCTTAAAACAAGTCAAAGGAGGAGAAATGGTGTACCCCCAAATGTAGTCAATAGTGAGGATTTCAAATGAAAAGAAACAAAACTGATATGTTGAGAACAAGCAGAGTTTTCATTTTCTTTTGATTTACTCATTTATTTATTTTTGAGACAAGAGTCTCACTGTGTCGCCCTGGGTATGGTACCGTGGCGTCACAGCTCACAACAACCTCAAACTCTTTGGCTTTAAGCAATTCTCTTGCCTCAACTGCCCAAATAGCTGGGACTACAGGCACCCGCCACAAGACCCAGCTATTTTGTTGTTGTTGTTGCAGTTGTCATTGTTGTTTGGCAAGTCCCGTCCAGGTTCAAACCCGCCAGCCCCCGTGTATGTGGCTGGCACCCTAACCACTGAGCTACAGGTGCCAAGCCAGTGTTTTCATTTTCTATTTGAAATACATCCCCAGACATTTCTACCATTCCTGCATCATCAAGTATTTTTGGAACCAATAAGTAAATTTTGTTCAGGATTAGATAAAAAACAGTATTAATAGATATTTAATTATAAAAAGTCATAATTAAGAATATACTTATCAAACTACATTTTCATCATGTCTACATATATTACTGAGCACTTAGTTACAGCTCAAGCTCTGTGAATTCAAGGAGGAATTTCTCTATCAATGTGTATGTAAATAGCTGACTGTTCACTGAACTGTTCACTGACCCACCACTGAACAGTGGTGGTGGGGAAGTCATTATATTTTTACCAGTGCGTCTTCTGGAGAGTGAACAGCCTGGGTGGGTGCACATAATTAAAGTGCTTCTGGATGCAAAACTGTAGATAACTTTTGAAATGTAGAGTTAAAGTGCTTCTGGATGCATAATGTTAGATAACTTGCAAAAGGTAAAATTAAATGTGTGATCTTGCAGATAAATTAATACACTATCACATGCATTATTTTAAAGTTTACAGTTTAAAAAAAAGCTATTGTCAGAAAAGTGGTTTGCCCCCCAAAAGGCTACATTAGCGTGTAATCCCACAGCAGTGTGAAAGTGTTCCCTTCTCTCCACATCCATGCCAACACTACATTTTTGGATTTTGTGATGTGGGCTAATCTTACTGGAGTTAGGTGATATCTCAAAGTGGTTTTGATTTGCATTTTTCTGATGATTAAAGATGATGAGTGTTTTTTCATGTGTTTGTTGGCCATCCATCTGTCATCTTCACAGAAGTTTCTGTTTGAGTCTCTTGAACAGAAATGGAATAGTTTGTTCTTTTCCTACTGATGAATTTGAGTCCTCTGTAGATTCTAGTTATCATACCTATGTCAGAATCATAACATGCAAAAATCTTCTCCTATTCTGAAGGCTGTCTGTTTACTTTACTTACAGTCCCCTTAGCTGTGCAGAAGCTTTGTAGCTTGATGAGATCCCAGTAATATATTTTTGGTGTTGCTTCAATTGCCAGGGGGTCCTCCTCATAAAATATTTTCCCATGCCAATATCTTCAAGTATTTTCCCTACACTGTCTTCTAGTATTTTTATACTTTCATGTCTTAAATTAAATCTTTTATCCAGTGAGAATCAATTCCTTTTATTGTAGTGCCAAAGAAGATGAAATACCGGGTGGCACGTGGCTCAGTGAGTAGGGCTCCAGCCCTGTATACTGAGGATGGCAGGTTCGAACCTGGCCCCAGCCAAAGTGCAACAAAAAAATAGCCAGGTGTTGTGGTGGGTGCCTGTAGTCCCAGCTACTCAGGAGGCTGAGGCAAGAGAATCGCCTAAGCCCAGGAGCTGGAGGCTGCTGTGAGCTGTGATGCTATGGCACTATACCTAGGGTGACAAAGTGAGACTCTGTCTCAAAACAAAAAACAAACAAACAAACAAAAAGTGTCAGGAACACCCTGGTCCCAAGGGCTGTCTACTGTTTATCAGAAGTAATTGATTTTATCTACAGAAGAAATATAAAATTTGTAAACATATATAGCATTTTAAATAATATCATATTTATATTGAATAAACAGCTAATCATGACAATAGAACTCATGGCTGGTTGGAACTATTCAGAGAGATCTCACCAGATAGGGCAGCGGCCTCTGCTTGAGTGTCCATAGCAATGAGAATCTCATTACTCCCTAGAAATTATAAAATGCTTGCTCATATTAAGCTAGTAAAACAGGGAACTGAAAAGCAAAAAAAAAAAACAGCAAAACAACTACAAAAATAATTGAAAAACCAAGCCTTTATGACAACACATACTTGCCTTGATTAAACATGAGAATGAGATTATTATTACAATTCAGGAAGAACTTTCAACTTCTTCAAATAATGCTAATATAAAATGGATTTGCCAAGAAAACTTGTGGACTTGGAAGTAAACAAAATAAGTTGTGAGTAGGAACCTGAATATGTATTAATAAAGGGAGAAGTTTAATCTCCTAAGGCTACTAATTCATATCTTAGCAAAACAAATTATTTACAGGCACTTTGATTATTATTTGACCACACTTTACTTTACTGCACTTAGCTGATGCTGCATTTTTTGGCAATTGAAGGTTTGTGGCAACCCTTCTGGAACAAGT
Organism: Galagoides demidoff; assembly: GCA_963574575.1. Taxonomy (NCBI): domain Eukaryota; kingdom Metazoa; phylum Chordata; class Mammalia; order Primates; family Galagidae; genus Galagoides; species Galagoides demidoff. The sequence goes on from CAUYQV010004205.1 coordinate 22,286, forward strand.
CTATCAGCCTGGAACAAGTCTATCAGCACCATTTTTCCAATAACACTTGCTCACTTCATGTCTCTATGTCACATTTTGACAATTCTTGCAATATTTCAAATGCTTTTATTATTGTTATATCTGCTATGGTAATCTGTAATCACTGATCTTTGATGTTACTATAGCAATTATCTTAGGGTACTACAAACCACACCCGTCTAAGATGGCCAACTTAATCAATAGATGTTGCATCTGTTTGGACTGCTCCACTGGCCAGCTATTTCCACTTCTCTCTCCCTCTCCTCAGGCCTCCCTAGTCCCTGAGAAATTAGGTCAGTTAGTATCCTTAAAATGGTCTCTAAATGTTCAAGTGAAAGGAAGAGTCTCACATCCCTTGCTTTAAATTGAAAGCTAGAAAATGACTAAGCTAAGTGAGGAAGACATGTCAAAAGCAAAGACAGCCCAAAAGTTAGCTTACTGTGCCAGTTAGCCCAAATAGTGGATGCAAAGGAAAAGCTCTTGAAGGAAACTAATAGCCCTGCTCCAGTGGACAAGCCAATGATGAGAAAGTGAAACAGCCTTATTTCTGATACAGAGAAAGTTTTAGCAGTCTGGAGGGGAGATCAAACCAGCTACAGCATTTCCTAATTTAGAGTAAGGCCCTAACTCTCTTCAATTTTATGAAGGCTGAGATTGATGAAGAAGCTGCAGAAGAAAAGTTGGAAGTTAACAGAGGCTAGTTCATGAAGTTTAAGGAAAAAAGCCATCTTCCTAACATAAAAGCGCAAGGGGACACAGCAAATTCTGATGTAGAAGCTGCAGCAAATTATTCCAGAAATCTAGCTAAGATAATTAAAACACTAAACAACAGATTTTCAATGTAGGTGAAACAGCCTTGTATTGGAAGAAAATGTCATGTAGGGCTATCATAGTTAGAAAATTTCAATACCTTGTTTCAAAACTTCCAAGGACAAGCTGGCTTTCTTCTCAGGGGCTAATGTAGCTGGTAAATTTAAGTTGAAGACAATCCTCATTTGCTATTCCAAAACTCTTGAGGCCCTCAAGTATTACACTAAATCTACCTCTGCTATGTAAATGAAATTACAAAGTCTAGATGACCATGCATCTTTAGTACAGTTTACTAAAATATTTTTAGTAATATTGAGATCTTTTGTGCCTGCTAAAACATCTATTCAGCAGTTCATGGATTGGGGAGTTATTTCAACTTTCAAGTATTATTATGTAAGAAATGCATTTTGTTTAAGGCTATAGCTGTCATAGATCATAATTCCTCTGAAGAATCTGGGCAAGGAAGTTGAAAACCTTCCGGAGAGGATGCAACATTCTAGATACCATTAAGAACATTTGTGACGCCAGGCGAGGTGGCTCATGCCTGTAATCCTAGCACTCTGGATGGGCAGATTGCTTGAGCTCAAGAGTTCAAGACCAGCCTGAGCAAAAGTGAGACCCCCATCCCTGCAAAAAATAGAAAAAAACTGAGGTAAGGAGGCTCACTTGAGCCCAAGAGTGGGGAGATTGCTATGAACTGATGCCATAGCACTCTACCCAGGGCAACAGCTTGAACCTCTGTCTCAAAAAAAAATTGTGATTCACAGATTCATAGGAGGAGGTCAAAATATCAACCCTAACAGAAGTTTGGAGGAAGTTAATTCCAAGAAAGGTTTTAGAATATTATATAAGTTGGTTGATAAAGAAGTGGAGGGATTTGACAGGATTGAAATTCTACTGTGGGCAGAATGTCATCAAATAGCACTGAATTCTACAGAGAAATCTTTTGTGAAAGTGAGAGTCATTGATGTGATAAACCTCATGTTGTCTTATTTTAAGAAATTGCCACAGCTACCCCAGCCTTCAGCAACCACCACCTAGATTAGTCAGTAGCCATCAGCATTAAGGAGAGACCCTCCACCAGCAAAAAGATTAAAACTTACTGAAGTCTCAGGTGCCTGTTAGCATTTTTTAGAAATAAGGTATTTTCTAATTCAGGTATGCACATTGTTTATTCCGACATAATGATATTGTTGTCTTAGTAGACCACAGTATAGTGTAGACAGAACTTTTATGTGCACTGAGAAGCCAAAATATTCATGGGACTTGCTTTATTGTAATAGCTGCTTTACTGTAGTGGTCTGCAACTACATCCACAGTATTTTTGAAGTATGCCCATATTTCTTTCTTAGGGCCTCTAGGTTTATGGAATTTCCGCCATTTAAATTTAGCCTTAAGAATTGTTTAATTTAAACTTTGGTATAAAGTTTCTATTAAATAGTAAATACCTTAAAATCCTTAAGGCTCTGAGATTGAAATTTTTAATGAAAGCTCTGTCTAAATGCTTAGAATAAGGAATAAGTAGTGTGCTTTCTTTTATATATGTGGTTTAAATGCTTAGAATAAGGAATAAGTAGTGTGCTTTCTTTTATATATGTGGTTTAAACGTTTAAAAGTATTTTAAACATACCGTTTTATAAGATAACATAAAGTGTTATTATTCGTAACATTATAGCTAGTTAACCCCTCAATGCCTCGAATTTCTCATATATAAAATGAGGAAAATAATAACACTCCCCTGGGTTTGTTGTAAGGATTAAATAACTAATACACATATAGCAATTAGAACAAATCCTGGCACCTAGTAAGTGTTCAATAAGGGTTATTATTAATACTGTCTAATACATGTCCATGTTCACAATACAATTTGAAGTATAATGGTTAAATTCAGACATGTGAAAATATATGTTTTCAAAGTAATCACCTGGGTTTTATTCGCCTGTGGATTTGTTGGTTTATAATGAGCTCAACCCAAAGGTAGCAAGGCAGGATACAGGATACACAGCATCACATTTATAGCATAAACCCTGGATTCTCACAGACTCAGTGGATCTTCCAGCTCTGACACTTATTATCTGTGGCACCTTGTTATCTGTGTCTCATTTGTCCCATCAGTAAAATGAGGACTATAATAGTAATCTATCTCCTAGGATCGTTGTGAAGATCAACTGAATTAATATATGTTATATATTGTTCATATTCAGAACAATGAATTCTACTTAAAGGCTGACCAGTAATATTTCGTTTATTATTTTTCAGGGTCTACCTTCAAGTATAAAAGTCACACATAGAGGCATTTAAAGTAATCAATGTGACTAATTTCAAAAGAAAATCAACTTTGACCCCTGAATAGTTATGTCCCTTTTGTTATTTTGGTGTTATTCAAGAAAAAGGCAAGTATCTCTCAGAGTAACTCTGTGAAGAATGTCCTTTTATAAAGAATTTCTTTTCTTTCTATAAAGACAACTAGATCAAGTTGGGATATTTATTTGGGATTTTCTATATCATGAGATAAAATATTATATGAGCTCCCACAGCAGGAAGAACTCAAGGTTCATCTACAGATCTACAGAGATAACAAAGACCACAAAAAGCAGCACCTCATTACAGAGGGATTTGTCACAAGTACACATGAATTCCTAACCCATTTCAGGAGTGTATTTACTAAAACATCAAAGCCTAAGCCTGGGGGATTTCAGTGCCTGCAGCCAACTCTGGAAATCGAAGTGAGCATGGAGGAGCCTGTCGCAGGTCCTTCCCTGGCAAATTTTTCTCCCTTTTAAATGTCTGAGGACCAGATCCTCAGCTTCCTTCTTCTCATTGTAACCGCTTTCCTTAGGAACTTTCATACTCAGCCATGGCTTCAACTCCCACCTTCATGCCAATGACTCTTAAACTGTTATCTTCGACCTTTCTCCTGAGTACCAATCCTATATTTGCAATTACTGACTGGACACTTCCTCACAGATGTCCACAGCACCTTAAATTTCCAAAATGAATTCATTCTAACACTTGTTCCTTCTCAATAAGTTCCTTCATCAGTTATTGGTACCTCCTCACTCTTAGACCGTCCAAATTCATACCCACCTACGGACTCTAGGATGTCCCAAACATGGTTCCCATCTTGTGAACTATTGCTACAGGGAGCTCCAAAACCTCTACCTTGACATGTCCAACTTCCCTCAGCAGCTACATAGCCCTTGGAGATATCTACCAGGGTTCTAGAGACACAGGGGCCCTCTGTGCTACAGCTATACATATGTTAAATCCTTCTGAGTCATCTCATCTTTTACTTTTGCTGCCTATGATTCACAATCTGACCATAGTCTGAAGGATCTCTATCCCTCATTTAACCTTAGGTCTTGTTCCCTTGCCTATGGAGAAGTATTCTCATAGGGGGCTGAAGAACTCCCCACATATACACATCACTAACATAAACTCACTCACATATACATACATGTTCATCTTTGCCACTGGGAGTGTGGCTTTGCAACCTATCTGTGATCCATGGATCTCTGACTCACCAAACAGGTTCACTACTCCAAATTATTGACTTCTGCTTTTAAAAGAGATGTATGTCCTTACATAGGCACACAAATCTTAATTTTTTTTCCAGTCAGAGACTCACTATGTCACCCTGGGTAGAGTGCTGTGGCATCACAGCTCACAGCAACCTCAAACTCTTGGGCTCAAGGATTCTCTTGCCTCATATTCCCAAGTAGCTGGGACTACAGGCACCCACCACAACACCCAACTATTTTTTTGTTGCAGTTGTTATTGTTGGTTAGCTGTCCCAAGCTAGGTTTAAACCCACCAGCCTGGGTGTATGTGGCTGGCACCATACACCAACCACTGTGCTATGATCACTGAGCCACCAAATCTTCATAAAGAAAAATAATGAGGATCAAGTCCCTGGCCACCATGCAATCATCCTTTGGGACTACCTCCAGCCTCCCCACCCCAAGAACTAGGCTTCTGGGCTTTCTCTATAGTACTGTTCTTCATGAAATTCAATGTCTGAGATAACTTTAACCTCATCTTCTTCCAGAGAGTGGAAGCCAACATTCCAGGTATATCTTCATTGGTATGAGTTTACTGTTAAGTCATCTGGGCTCTACAACATTCCAATCAGTGTCCTTAAGTGATAAATAGCATTATGAGTAGAGTTGGAGTAGGATCTGCTTATAAGACACATTAATATTCCCTTATGCTGACACTTCATGGGCCTTGGGTAGCACTTCATCATCTACTTCAGAATTTCCTCTAGTTCAGTTGCCAAAGAATGTAAAGAACTGGAGGTAGAGATACTGTATACAAAGTGAGTAGCCGTGCATCTATGTGATAGTGAAGGTGTTAGTTTCCTATTGCTACTGTAACTAATCACTATAATCTTGGTGGCTTACACCAACATAGACTTATCATCTTCCAATTCCAGAAGTCAGAAGTTCTAAAGTAAAGATGTCATCAGGGCTGTGTTCCTTGTGAACGCTCTAGGACCAAATCTGGTTTTTCTTGCCTTTTCCAGACTCTAGAGATTCCATGGCTTAGTAAGCTCCTTCCTTCCTCTTCAAAGTCTATCATTCCAAACTCTGCTTCCATCATCACATAGCCTTCCTCTAACTTTGACCCTCCTGGCTTTGTTTTATCAGGATTCTTGCAATTATATTGGGTCTACCGAGATTTTCCAGGATAATCGCTCCATCTAAAAATTCTTTTTTTTCTTTAGCTCATTTAAAAAAAAACTTCAGATTAACATGAGAGTACAGATGATTAGGTTACAATGTTTGCATTTGTTAGGTAAAGTCCCTATTGTAGTTGTGTCCCACACCCAGGAGGTGTGCCATATACCTCTACATTGTACCCATTAGGTGCGAGCACACCTCTCACTGTCTCTTGTCCCTTCTCTCTTCCTTCTCCCCCCCAAGTTGAATTGAAATGAATTTTTCTCATATGTGGGCATGTGTTAGTTCATCTACTGGCTTCATTGAGTATAAAGAATACTTGCCTTTCTATTCTTGTGATATTTTACGAAGAAGAATGTGTTTCAACTTCATCCAGGTTAACACAAAAGATGTAAAGTCTCCATCTTTTTTAAGGCTCAATAGTATTCTGTGGCATACACATATCCCAGTTTATTAATCCATTCCTGGGTTGATGGGTACTTAGGTTGTTTCCACATCTTGGAGAGCTGTAATAAACAATCTAGTGTAAATATCCTTATGATGAAATGATTTTTTTTTTCTGGGTAGATGCCTAGTAATGGGATTGTGGGATTAAATGCCAGGTCTATTTTGAGTTCTTTGAAGATTCTCCATGATTCTTTCCAAAGAGTCTGTATTAGTTTGCAGTCCTATTACAGTGTAATCCATCTCAAAATTATTACTAAATCACATCTACAAAGTCCCTTTTGCTATTCATAGGTTGTGGGGATAAGGACATGGAAAGTTTTTGAGGGTAATTATTCTGTCTACAGCAATGAATAAGGCAGCAGTATTAAATATTTTCTAGATTCATTAGGTACTACCAGCAGTGTATTTCCTACATATTCACCCTGACGTCTCCAATACTGACCCCTTTCAGAAACAATGAGAGTTTGTTCTTTTCTAGTAAGTAGAGGATGATGCAGTGTTTCAACGAGTATATCTATGCTCTGGTTAAAGCTTGCTCTCACTATGCTCTGACTATCTCTCTCCTTCACATAACCTCACATCCTATCCCCTTATGTATGAAGAAGTGTTCTTATACTATGAGGCCAAGAATTCCTCTTTCCAATCTGTGAGAAGCATGGGAATGGAGCAAGGGTGAAATAGTAGAAAACAGGGTGGCACCTGTGGCTCAAAAGGATAGGGCGCCAGCCCCATATGCCAGAGGTGGCAGGTTCAAACCCAGTCCTGGCCAAATAATAATAAAAAAAAAAAAATAGTAGAAAACAGCAAGCTGTTGCCAGCAGGTATACGACTTATTTTCTTAAGTGATGAGAATGTATTGGAAGACTGAGCACAGGTGTGAAATAACAAGATTTAGATCTAAAAAGAATCACTTTGGCTCCTGTAAGAATAGAGCCAAGAATGGAGGCCAGATCAGTAAGAATCCAGGGGAAAGAAGATGGTAGAGTGGACTCGGGAGTTAGCAGCATAGCTTGTAAGAACACCTGTGGGAAACATTTGGAAGGCAGAGAATTTTGCCTTTTAAGAGATTTTTACATGGACTAATACTTAATCTAATTTAATCCTTCCAAAAAATTTATGAGGTAGATACTATGATCTTTACCATTCAGATGAATAAACTGAGACTCAGAGAGGACAGTTTACATGTCCAGGATCATAGAGTGGCAAAGCCAGAGTCACATCTACACGGCACCAAAGCCCACACTTTTCACTACAGTTCACTGATTCCAAATCTAGAATAGATGTACTACAAAACAACATGACATGGGTTTGAAGTTTAAATTAATAAACAAATAGGAAGTTGGTGATCATTCTGATTACACCCTTACAAAATATGAAATATTTGACAAAGGATATGTTTTGAGTTAATAAGAGCTTATAACAATGAGGGAATATATCAAAAGAAATTGGACCAAAATAAATTGATCAAAATTTCTAAAAACTTACATAACATTATTAAATTTAAATAACATTATTAAAAAAGATATAGTCTGCACAAAAGAAAAAATATTTCCTAAATAAGAATTCTGAAGAAACCTATTAAAAATACTCAGAACATGGCTCAGTGCCCATAGCATAGTGGTACAGAACCAGGCACATACACTGAGACTGATGGTTCCAACTCAGCCTGAGCCAGCTAAACAACAATGACAATAGCAACAAAAAAATAGCCAGGCATTGTGGCAGGTGCCTGTAGTCCCAGCTACTTGGGAGGCTTAGGCAAGAGAATCGCTTGAGCCCAGGAGTTTGAGGTTGCTGTGAGCTGTGACACCATGGTACTCTACCGAGGGTGACATAGACTCTGTCTCAAAAAAATAAATAAATAAATAAAAATACACAGAACCCAAATATTTATTTTGAAGAAATTAACAAGGGACTATACATAAGTATACAAAAGATGTTCATCACAGTATTTCTATAATGGTAAAATCATGAATACAACCTAAATATTTAATGAGATTACTTAAATACATTTTATACATATTTGCACATAATGGAATATATCCAGCCATCAGAAAGTGAAAATTCAAATATATTGAGCGTTATGGAAAAATACTTGTGTGATGATATTTGTTTTCAAGAGATACAAAATTAAACATAAAGTAATATCTTTATTTTGTGAAGATATAGATACATATACAAATATAAATAGAGAAAGAGATTCAAAGAAAGAGAAAAGGAGAAAGGAAAGAGGAAGAGGGAAAAAAACAAGGATAGAATGAAATAGATTGAAATGAAACATTTATTCGGTGTTAAGCATCTTTTCTGGTGTAATTTTTAGCCATAAAAATGGCTATTAAAACATCTATTATATTCATAATAAAAGAACATTTAAATAAAAAAATTTAAATAACATAGTGAAGGCAATGCTAAAGGAGAGGTTTTTGCATGTTGCATAGTTGTTGGGAAGTGAGCTCATTATAATACGGAGACTCACTCATTTGCAGGTTTGAACTAAGTGTATTCAGCCTTACCCTGTCATAGTCTCAGACACCAATGTGGGAGGTCCTTGAGCCTGAATTGGCAAGGTCAGAAGTGGTGGTAACCACTGCACCCTTCTCTCCACAGTGTGAAGGCGGCCCTGCACGCTTTACTTCACAGTCCAGACTACTTTGCAACCAAAATCAATTGACATAACCCCATGAGTTTACAAAACCATTTTGGGGGTACTCTGTACATTGTCATTATGGTTTCTTTCTTCTCATTGTTTTGTAGCTGTGACACCATGTGAAATGAATAATCAAACATATGTCACCAAATTCATCTTCTTAGGATTTTCCAATCTTTCATCCTATAAAACTTGTTTTTCCTTTTACCTGATGACTCTCCCAGGGAACATGCTTATAATAATGGCCACCATGGTTAGGGTGAACAGATTTTAACATCCGTAAGGTGTTAAATCCTTAGGGGGGGGCGGGGCGGGGGGGGCGGTGCCGGGGCGCAGGGGACGGGGCAGGCAGGGCCTGACAACAATGCAGACTTTGCTAAGCAGTTCTCGATAATCACTTCTCAGCAACTATTTATTACAGTTTAACATTATAAAATTAACAAAAATATTATAAAACTCATATTCTGGTGAAATAGCCATATGGCGGCCGAAAACCGTATATTCCCTTCTTGTTCTCCAGCCCGTTTGTGCATTCTTTCCAAAAATCGGGACTTTTTAAAAACGCTGTGGGACGGGGGACAAATTGTTGAAATGCGGGACTGTCCCGCCAAAATCCAGACGTCTGGTCGCCCTAACCATGGTCCGTCCTGCCCTCCATAGTCCCATGGGTTATTTCCTCAGTAACCTAAGATTCTTAAACATCTACTATTATGAACATGTGACCTAGTCTGCATTGAACTGTCCAGATATATAAGGCCAATATCTGCCTGGCATTCTTTAGTATTTCAAGGTTAGATATTTACAAATAAAACTAACAAATCTACCACATGCCACAAAGCATGCTGAGGAGACTGAGGCAAGATGATTACTTAAAGACAGGAGTTTAAACTGCAGTGCATTATAAATGTGCAACTGGGCTCGGCGCCTGTGGCTCAATCGGCTAAGGCTCCAGCCACGTACACCTAAGGTGGCGGGTTCCAATCCCCAGCCCGCCCGCCAAACAACAATGATGGCTGCAACCAAAAAATGGCCGGGCATTGTGGCGGGCGCCTGTGGTCCCAGCTACTTGGGAGGCAGAGGCAGGAGACTCGCTTGAGCCCAGGAGTTGGAGGTTGCTATGAGCTGTGATGCCGCGACACTCTACCCAGGGGGATAGCTTGAGGCTCCGTCTCAAAAAAAAAAACAGAGATAAACAGCACATGTGACCACAGAGTGGACTAATACGGGTAAAGTGCTGAGAATGCTGGGTAAATGCTAAATAGACACCAGCTGTCACCATCCTGGGGTTGACGTCACAATAATGTTGCT
>CAUYQV010004206.1:0-35635 GCA_963574575.1 Galagoides demidoff
TCCAGTTCCATCCATGTAAACACGAAGGAGGTAAAGTGTCCGTTTTTCTTTAGGGATGCATAGTATTCCATGGTGTACATATACCACAGTTTATTGATCCATTTGTGGATCGATGGACACTTGGGGTCTTCCATGATCTGGCAATTTTGAATTGGGCTGCAATGAACATTCTGATACAAACATCTTTATTGAAATGTGATTTTTTATCTTCTGGGTATATACCTAATAATGGAATTGTAGGGTCGAATGGCAGGTCTATTTTTAGCTCTCTAAGTGTGTTCCAGACGACTTTCCAAAAAACATTCTCTTGATGGGCATTTTCGATAAATAGAAGTTCTAAGTTTTAAAATAGTTCAATTTATAATGTTTTTCTTTTGTGATTTGTACCTTTTTTAAAAAAGTAATTCTCTCTATATATATTAGACAGGAATAAATCACAAAAGAAAAACATATATATATTGTTTAGCTTTACTTTTCTATCTGCAATGTATGTGAAAATGATTTTGTACATGGTATGAGATAAAGTTCAAGATAAACATATTTTGTCTGGCTGGCTATCTGACCCAGCTTTTTTTAAAGACCACTCTTCCCTACTACATGACAGGGTAATGTTTTTCCAAAATCAGGTGACATTATGTTTATCCTTACTGAGATATAGGAAAGTTATTTTTATTAAGAAATACAAAACCATTAAGACTTTCTCTATTTTTTTTCCTTGTATTAGTTTGGAGTGCTATTATCTTTTAAGGTCTACAGATATGTATTAATGTCCAATTTTCATTCCTGATTTGGATTTTTTTCCTTGATAGGCACTATCAATTTAATTACTGATGGTTTTTATAAACTATCTTTTAGTTTTATCTTCATTATTATGGACTTGTTTTTATACCATTAATTTCTGCTTTGTCTTTATTATTACCTATCTTTCTTTTCCAGTTTTTATTTTTTGGTCTCTTTCCTAACTTCTTGAGGATCCATGACTACAATATTTACATCAATCTTTTCTATTTTCTAAAATATGTACCAAAGCTACAAAATTGTCTTTATGTAGTGCTTTAGCTATATGCCAAAAGCACAATATGTAATAATTTCCTTGTAATGCAATTCAAAATATTTTCCTGTTTCTATTGTGGTTTTTAGTTTTAGTGCCATGAGTGATAGATGTGTGTGTGGCTAATTACTTTTTTTATTTTTTAATTTTTATTAAAAATTTGTCATTCACTTTGTTGCCCTCCGTACAGTGCTGTGGCATCACAGCTCACAGCAACCTCCAACTCCTGGGCTTTGGTAATTCTCTTGCCTCAGCCTCCCAAGTAGCTGGGACTACAGGTGCTGCCCACAATGCCCAGATATTTTTTTGTTGCAGTTTGGCCAGGATTCAAACCTGCCATGAGTGAGTATATAGGGCCAGCACTCTAGTCACTGAGCCACAGGCACTGCCCAAGTGTGGCTAATTTCTATGTAAAGGAATTTTCTACTTTTTGTTTTATTTTTTCTTATTTTGGTTTGTTTTTGCTGTGGGTCTCTAGCTTAATTAAATTGTGGTTAGGAAACATTCTGCATGATTTCATTCCTTTGAGTTTCATGAATGTGCTCTATGACCAGAATATGACTAATTGCTATTAAGAGTTCTCTGGAGAAATGAAAATAATGCCTTCTGCAGAGTTATGTAAGTGCTATCCTATTAAGTTTTATAGTCTGTATATGCCTATAGGGTAAAATGTTTTCATCTCTTCTTTCCCTTCTTTTCTCTTTCAATCTTTCTGTACTCCTTTTTACATGTCTCTTTTAAATATAAATATTTATATATATAAATATATATTTATAATATTTAAAATATTATATAAAATATATTATACATTATTAATATATTTATAATATATATAATATATATTTATAATATATAATATATACTTATATATATATTATATAATATATTTTTATATATATTATATAATATATATTTTGAGACAGAGTTTCACTATGTCACCTTCAGTAGAGTGCTATGCTGTCATTGCTCACAGCAACCTCAAACTCTTGGGCTTAAGCAATTCTCTTGCTTCAGCCTCCCAAGTAGCTGGGACTACAGATGCCTGCCACAGCACCCAGCTATTTTTTAGTTGCAGTTGTCATTGTTGTTTAGTAGGCCCAGACTGGGCTCAAACCCCCTAGCCTTGGTGTATGTGGCCAGCACCCTACTCACTGAGCTATGGGCACTGAGCCACATACGTCTTTTTTAAGCAATGTAAAATTGAATTTTATATTTTGTCTAGGTAGATAACAACTATACTTTAGCAAATTTACTTTATTTACATTTAACTTTTTTAAAGATGTGGATTTAAATCTACAACCTTGCTCTGCATTTTTATTGCCTTACCTAGTCTTATATATTTTTCTCTGTTTTCTTGCCTTCTTTAAACTAAGATTATTTTCAATTTTCCCCCAAATTAATGAAGAAAGAAGAGAAGGAAACAAAGAAGAAAGAAAAAAGAAAGATGAGAAGGAAAGGGAGAAAAAGAAAAAAAGAAGGAAGAAAGGTTAGAAAGGGGAAAGGAAAGGGAAAAAAGGATAAAGGGAAGGGGAAGAGAGAAAAGGGGAGGGGAGGGGATAGGAGGGGAGGAGAAGGAAGAGAAAGAACGGGAAGGAAGTGAATGGAAAGGGCAGCTCCCACTGTGATCACTTTGATGGAATGAGTGGAGAAGTTGTATTATAGTGAGTGGGTGTTGGGAAACAATGCCATGACTGCCATTACAGGAAAAAAACTATGACTTGCATGTTGTGCAGCAAGTAGACTCAATAAATGTTTATATTTGGCTTAAATTGTCAGATTATTTTACTTAATTTCTCAAAATTTTGAGGTAAATATGCTTCCTCATATTGACTTCTTTCATTTTTTTTTCTGAGCAGGGGTCTGAAAGCTAGTTCTCAAAAAAACTAGATCTTGTTTAAAACAAATTCTTGGTACCATCACAAATTTCTTTGTACTGTTTTTGTTCTGCTTGGTTTGGAACATGAGTGTAAAATTGAACATTTACTATAATGCACCTTAATTCCTTAACAGGCATTAAGCTTCATTAGAGATGTAAATTAACTCTTGTTAACAATATCTTTAGTGACTCTTTGGTATACTAAATCATCTCTTGACTTAATTAAAATATAATCATAAAAACATGTGTCTTTTTTCACCAAGACTCACCTCTAAAGGTATGAATTTTTGAAACAGCAATATTGATGTATTGTTACATTCTCCTAAAAGCCGTTTGAGTATGGGGAATGATTTGTTTAATGCCATTGACTTCTTGCTTAATATGTGCCAGGTACTTAGGAGTACAATGGAAAACAAGCTAATTCTTGGGGAACTAATCTAATTAAGAGAAAAAGCTTTATAAAGGTAATTCTAGATGTCTGTTAATGGCAAACTATTTTGAATCTATCTTCCCAAAAAGAATAACAAACAAGCTGAACCAAATATATGAAACACCTTCTTAATGTCATAATGAATAAAGCAGGAAATAATTATAGCACCAATATCTGGAAGAAAACAGAAATCCAGAGAAAAGAGCCTGGCTTTTTAAATCCCTTCTGCTCTGCAGGCATTTGTCACCAATCTAGAATAGGGGTCTGACAGGTTGAGGAACACTATTGGAAGATTCCTGGACCTCTGGAGAAGTAAAATATTAGCAGATGTCATCAAATAGGGTGACTGGCAAATCCTCTCTGATTGAGGTTGGAACCATAAGAGACATACTTGAGGTCTAAGGATGTATCAGAAGTAAAACAGCTGGTTTGGGCCAAAAAAATGTCAGTTCATGAATTAGGGTTAAAGCAACAGAAATGCTAAAGTATACAAATAGATTTCAGTGAATACTGATGATATAAAACAATAAAATATTGTTTCCTGGGGCTGAACATGTGCACACAATTATAATAAAAGAAAAATACATATACTTTGAGTGAGGGAGCATTCTGAAGTCCTTGGATTGCCAAGGAAGAGGGTAACTATTAATTAATGCAAGTGCATGTTATAATCTTAGGAAGACCAGTAAACTCAAAGGCCTTCCCAATCCTTTCTCTCTCTTCCCTCCCCTCCTATCCCCTCTCCTCCTCTCCTCTCTTGTTCCCTTCCCTTCTCTTTCTGTTCTTTTCCTTTCCTTTCCCCTTTCCAAACTTTCTTCTTTTGTTTTTCTTTCTTCTCCCTTTCCTTTTCTTCCCTCTTTTTCCTTTCATCTTTTGTTTCCCTCTCTTCTTTCTTTATCCGTTTGCTTTGGAGACTCATTTTAATCCAAGTTTTGTAACTTGGACAAATCTGAGCATTCATTGTCACAGTTGACTAACCTATAAAATGTTGTATTTCTAACAATTTGTAATTTATAAATTCTTTTTTCTGTAAGACCCTATCTCTCTGCCCACAATTGTTGGTCCAGTTTTGGACACATAACCCAAACTTAACAAATGATTTCCTTCTTTGAAATATTTGAACTTAAAACCAGATGGAGAGAGCAATCTCTCTCTCTCTCAAATTTTAAGGTGTAAAACTTAAAAGTGACTTGTAGTCAACTTTGCTGCTAAGAGGAGAAAGTTTGATTGAAAGAAAAAAGAAAAGAGAAACATAATGTGAACATTTAAGAAGAAACAGAGATGAGAGTACAAAAGTCCCTGACATCATTTGAGTGACTGGATCCTCATGTTACTGGGATCCAGATGTAGCCCTGCCTTCTTTTCTGGTTTGGTTTCCCCTAACATAACTCAGTATCCTTCTAATAAATGACTTTTTTCTGAATTTCTATTTATTTAAACTGGAAAGATCTTAAAAATCATAAGATAACAAAATTATATTTTAATCATGGTGAATACATTTTTTCTTATGAAATTTTATTTAAATCCAGCTTGCTCTTACATTGTTATATCACCACATGACAACTATCTGCTCATATTTTCACAGGCGATCTGCTATTAACTCCACACTACCAGTGCCAAGGGAAATAATCCAGCTTTGTCTTTAAAGTTATGCCATTCAATTTTCAGGTAAATGGCCAGTATTTATCAAGACAATTTTGGTTTATAGGCTACTCCTTCAATCTTTGACAGGTTACATTCATTTAATTTTATACTCAATTCTACATATGTACAGAATAAAAATTATTCATTTCATTTAGCTTTATAAATATTTCCTAAGAATTTTTTTTAGATAATAGGGATACATACTATTAAAATGTAGCAAGTGTAATCATCATAAAACCAGTCATCTATTTTAAACAAATTCTTTAACTTGGTATGCACAAAAAATTATGCTATGATAAATTCAAAAGTTAGAGGACCAACAATGTGCCATTTATATAAGAAGTGACATAGTATGATGTAATGAATATCAGAGGATAAGATATCTTGTCATACTAAGTATGTGACAGACTGTATCAATTTGCCATTTAAGGGTCTCATTTGTTTTTTTCTGCAATGTGCTATTAGCAGTATCTCCTTACTTACTTCAAAAGTTTTTTTTTTTAAAAGAACTCAGTCAAAAGTGGAATATGACAAAAGATTTATATTATTAATTTTTATTCACAGTTATCAAAACAATTTAAATTTCAATAATATGAAAACAATTCTGTAATTTTGACAATTTATTCTTAAGTATTTTATTTCCAGTGATGATATAAGAGATACACTTAGATTTAGAACATTAAGTCACAGAATATGCAGGAAAATTTGATTTTAAAAAGTCTAAGGTATGAGCCAATTTTCTTACTCCACTTACATATCTTGCTGAAAAATAGAATGCCAAGAAGAGCTCAGATAAAGGATTTAGATAAAGGAATCTAAGCAAGAGTTACTAGTTGAATATCTTTTATTATGAATCAGGAACTTTACAAATATCTCTTGCCATTCGTGAAATAACCCAGAAAAATAAGAATTATTATCTCAATTTTACATAGAAGGAAATTGAGTCTTAGAGAGATTAAATCAATTGCCAGATTTAAATAGCCAGTTAATCACTGAGCAGAAAGGAATTCAATGCAGCTCCTGGCTCTGGGGACCAAATTTTTCTCTTCAAGATGCCATTATATGAATCTCTTTTGTAGTACAGAAATAAAATAATTAATTAAATAATTTATTATATATAAATTTAATTAATATATTAATCAAATACTTTAAAAATCCAGAATTTACTTATTCAAGGATTATACAATACTCTGAGGATTAAGGCATATGTGTGCTGTTGTAACAAGTACATTGTATGTTTCTGATGCAAACTAAATTTATAATTATATGTACATGCACATCTATCAATATTGTGGAAAGTTACATGATGAGGTTTGGGTAGCCTAGTTACACAATCCCAAATATTTTCTTGGGGCTCTGGTACATGAGTTTTTCTCACTTATACTGATTTTCAGTGTTGGATGTTCCAAGCCAGTTCATTTTGAAGAATGTGCTAGAAACTTTGACATGTGCCTCATTTTCAATTTATTAGTCAAATGATTTAAGTAGATATAGATGAAACATAGTTACTTTACATATAGTTAAACTAACATACAGAAAGGTTAGCTCATGTGAAATTGTATAACTTATAAATGGTACAGTCAGCTAACAAGCTGTAGACTTTTTGACCCCAAAGTAAAGATTCCATAGCCAGGAGCAATCTCAATCAATGTTGGATCCATAGAATTATTGAGGTCAACAGATAAATTTTGTACAAAAGATATAAACACATTAAATCAGACTCAGCAATTATTCCTGGGAGTATGATCTAGCAATTGTATAGATTCCATTATAATATGAATATGTATTTCAGTGAAAACTTATGTCTACATAAAAAACTTCATACAAGTGTTTATAGCTTCATATATAATTAACAAAATTTGGAAGCATTCAAGATGTCCTTCAATAGGTGAATGGATAAATAAATTACAGTACTTCATACATACAATGGACTATTATTCAGCAATATAAAACAAATGAGCTGTCAAGCTATGGAAAGACATAGAACTTTCTATTTCTAACTGAAATAAGGCAATCTGTAAAAGCTATATACTGTACAATTCCAACTATATGACATTCTGGCAAAGACAAAATCAGGGAGACAGTAAAAAATATCAGTGGTTTTCCCCAGTTCTGAGTTGGGAGTGGGGAAAGGAGGGATAAACCAGTGGAGCTCAGGAATTTTTAGGACAGTGAAATGATTCTATATGATACTGTTATGGTGAATATATGTCATTACACATTTGTAAAAAAAAAAAAAAATACCATAGAATGTACAACACTAAAAGTGAATTCTGATGTAAACTATGGACTGTGGGTGATAATTATGGCAGTGCAGGTTCATCAGTTGTAATAAATATATCACTGTGGTGAGAGATGTTGATAATGGGGGAATAGTGCACATGTGGGACAAGGAATGTGTGGAAATCTCTGTATTGTCTGCTCAATTTTGCTGTGGACATAAAACTGCTTTAAAAAACATGAATTAAAAAAACTAGAAAACAAAAGCTATACCACACATAACATAATGAGTGAACCCACTTGTAAAGACTTTAGTTAATAATATACATCAATATTAGTTTACCAATTATAACAAATGAACTGTCCTAATACCACATGTTAATAATGCAGAAACTGGAGAGAATAAGGGGGTAGGTACAAATTCTGTACTTTCTTCTCATTTTTTTTTCTATAAACTTAAAACTGTTTTAGAAAATAGTTAGTTAAAAAATATATAGTGGGTTTGTATGATGTTTATATTATGAGTACATACTCATAATACAGGTAAAATTACAGAAAAATGATCAGATGATATGTATATGAATTATATTGTTTGAAATAAAATTTCCAGAGAGTATAAGAAGCATACATTTAAAAAAAAATTTACATTGAAGTAAGTTTACATGAAGTAAGCTTACATTAGAAGATGATAATGATGATTATAAATATAGCTCTGGAGAAAATAAAAATCTTTATGATGGACTTTCATGCAAATGTTTAAGTTTTTATGCACTGTAAGAGGTAAAAATGTACTATTTCTTTATTATTTTATTGTTTGGAAATGTTACTTAAATATGTAAATGTAACTACTTTAATAAATAAAGCATGACAATGAGTTATTAGATTACCTCATGTACACTTAAGTGATAAGGCATACATATTATTCTTAACCAAAATAATTTTACTAGTAAAATTGTCATTGGGAATGTGGAAGCTAGCTCTATCTGGGGATCTATGTTAAGGATTTATGATATTTTCTGAGTAACTACAGTATGCTAGGCTCTGGGTTAGGCACTGTGAGATACAAAACAATCAAGACACCAAGATATGGTTTCTGCTCTGTATCTCTAAATTATGATCCAGTGGTGGGGGGCTGAATGGAGATAATTCAAGTATAATTCTAGTCAGTGTTCAGTGTTTATAAGCAGTTAGTGTGAAACATGGGATTTATTATTCCTGTCTAAAGGAAGAGAAATTGTCTTTGGAAAATTCATTGCGAGCTCAGTGGAGAAGACAATATTTTGATGGGCTTAAATGCATCTGAAAGCTGGAGAGGGAAAAGTGGAAATTCTAGGTTGAAAAGAATGCCATTAAAACAAATAGAAAAGCAGAGAAGAATGACTCATGCCTGAGGGTTGACAGGAAGTCAGTTTGGTTAGAACACAAAAATGAATACAGATAGAGGCAAGAAATGTGGAAATGGAAGATGAGGGTTAACCATGTGGTTGACTGACATAAGGTAAGGCACAGACTTTCATTCAACCGAAAATGGTTAGGGAGATACAGAAGATATTTAGAGTTTCTGTGCAAGAGGCTTACTTTAGAAAACTATTATTCATTTGTTTTGTCCCAGGTTATGAACAAGACAGTTTCTGTAGATTTGTTCATAAGTCCAATTTGCATCTTAGATTGGAACACATATATTTATCTATTACTTTTATTAGTTAGTACAAGACCCACATCAGTCTGACATTTGTAACTCAGGCACTGCTTGTAATGGAACGCATGTTGCTGCACTACCCTTCATCAAGTTCATTTGCTGTCTATCCTGTGAGATCCTCAAGGGCAGATGTCATGTTTTATTCAACTTATTTCCAGCACTTAATAAGTAACTGATAAACACTGTAAGCACTAACTTAAACACTTTTAAAATTATTTTTAAAACTTAGAAATACTGATTTCAAAAAATACAAAGCAGTTAACTCTAATAACCATTCATTTACTACCTCTGATTGGGCTTTTGCTTTAGCCCCTTCTGTCAGAAGTCTGGACTTGATGGGGAAGGGAAAATAGAGGGATTAAAAGTCGTAGTCCAGAGAGACTAAGTTCCCAATTAATGCATTACTACTTTACTTTAAAAAACAGACACTTTTTGAGGTATAATTGACATACAAAAAACTGCATATTTAATGTATGTAACTTGATGAGTTTGGAGATAAATCACCCCATAAGACCGTCACTGCAACCAAGACCATAAACTTATCTGAAAGTTTCCTCCAGTCTCCTTTATTTTTTCTTAATTTTTTTCTTTTGTGCTAAGAGCACTTAAGATCTTCCCTCTGAAATATACTTTTAAATATACAAAACAGTACACTACACTGGAAAGTAGATCTCTGGAACTTCTTCATCTTGCAGGACTGAAACTGTTTCACTGATGCCTCCTCACCTCCCACTTTCCGCCTCCCCACAGTCCCTGTTAGCTATCATTCTACTATCAGATTCTATGAGTTTGACTATTTTAGATTCCTCATAAAGTGAGGTAACACAGCACTGGTCATTCCGTGTCTAGCTTATTTCACTTAGATAATGTCCTTGAGGTTGATCCATGTTGTCACAAATGGCAGACTTACTTTGTTTTTAAGGCTAATATTCCACTATATATACAACACTTTTCTTCTTCTTCTTCTTCTTCTTCTTCTTCTTCTTCTTCTTCTTATTCTTCTTCTTATTATTTTTTTTTTTTTTTTTTTTTTTGAGAGACAGGATCTCATTCTGCTGTCTGGACTAAAATGCGGTAGTATCATCATAGCTCACTGCAACCTCAAACTCCTGATCTCAAGTGATCCTCCCACCTCAGCATCCCAAGTAACTAGAAATACAAGTACCTGCCACTGCACCCAGCAATTTTTCTTTTTTTTGGTAGAGATGGAGTCCACTTTAATTCTCAGGTTGGCCTCAAACTCCTACACTCAAGCAATCCTCCTGTCTTGGCCTCCCAAAGTGCTAGGATTATAGCTGTGAGGCAACACACCCAGCCACATTTTCTTTATCCATTCATCTGTTAGTGGACATTTAGGTTGCCATATCCTGCCTACTATGAGTAATGCTATAATGAACATGGAAATGCACAATCTCCTTACTTCCGTTATTTTGAATGTGTACTCAGAAGTAGGAATGCTAGGTTTCATGATAATTCTATTTGTAATTTTAATGTTTTGAGGAACCTCTATAGTATTTTCCATAGTGACTGAGCCAATTCGCATTTTCATCAATAGTGTACAAGAGTCCCCTTTCCTTCACATCCTTGGGATAACACTTGTTATCTCTGAACTACTGCTTTTCTTTAAGTCCAGTGTCTTCCTAATATGTTAAATCAGACAACCTGATCTTTGAAACATGTCTCTGACCCCAGCCTCTCAGAAACCACGGCCTGTCTTGCTTCCAGGCTCCCAGCTGGGAGTTAAAATTCAACCTTAAAACAGATGGTGCCTGGAATCCAACTAGCCACCTGCTGGCAGGTGTCCCTCAGGTGGTAAGCCTAGACTTCTGAATGCTGTGGTTCCTCAAATTTATCTCTATGTCCTCTCCAAACCCAACATCAGGAAACATCTCTGAATGTTACATTCTGTCCTGCAGACTGTCCTTCATCTCAGCATTTGCCACTCACTTTCTATACTCACTGCCTGCTCCTCCTGTATAGGAAAATTTTGTCCTAGGTCTGATTTCAGCCTGCTATAAATAACTGAGTCAGATAAAAGCAGCTCCAAAACCATTACTGACTATAACATTAAAATAATCTATAGTTTTTAAGTTAAAAATATACAAGTAAAATAATACCAATTTTTTTTTTTGCTATCTTATCAAAATAGCATAGCAATATAATTTATCTTTTAACCTTACAAGTAGTGGCCAAAATTGTCAGAAAATGTGCACTTGAAGCTGATTACTTTTTAAAATATGATAAAATGCCTTGGAGAACTCATAGAAAGATTCCTGATCCAACAACATTCCAATTTCTGAGGGAAAAAAAAGTTACCCTCAGCACCGCATAAACTAAGGCAAAACTTAATATTGTTGCTTTTAACATTTCCAATAGTTATCAACTAACAGACTGTCAGTGCTGAAAGAGACTTCACAAGTCAGCAATAATTTCTGTTTTGAATGGGATACTTGCATTATCTTATAATCTTTTAAAAACAAAACAGATTAGCTAAGTTAATTCCTTTTCCATATTGAAGCATGATGTGATAAATGTGAAAATCTTTACTGCTTCCATTCCTGTTGCAGTAAGCAGAAAGTTTTCCTCACCTTAAATATTTGAGCAGCTTTGTTACTACCAAAGTTTATCCTAAAAGGAACATCAAATATTTCCCAACAAAAAATTATATTTTTATAAATTTGCTATAATAAGTTGTCTCCATGATTGAGACTTTCCCATTTAACAATGCTGGTAATTTCTGTTATCACCATCCCTCTAAGTGTCTGTGATGTAGAATTGCTTTTGATTCTCTATTCCAGGGGTCCTTTTAAACAGGGGGCCAGTTCACTGTCCCTCAGACTGTTGCAGGGCCAGACTGCGGGCCCAGGGATGAGTTGGCTGCTAAGCAGGACAGGCAGCAGTGGCAAATAAATGTCCTAGGCAGGTTGCATGTGGCCCATGGGCCGTAGTTGGAGGACTCCCGCCTCCACCTGAGTGAACATCTGAGTGTCACATCTTTGTTTATCCAGAACTGCATGTGTTTTGCACGTGGTAGTGGTTCAATAAATTTTTTTTAAAGAAAGGAATTTAGCAATTGAAATATTCCAAAATTCTCTACCTGAAAAAGCATGACTGAACAAAGAAAGTGTGATAGTTAATGCACACACCCACACCCACCCAAACACACACATATATGCATGCATTCCCTATGGAATAATACTCAGCCATAAAAATAATGAAATCATGCTTTTTGCAACAACAGGAGGTCATTATTTTGAGTGCATTAACTTAGGAACAGTCAATCATCCCATGTTCTCACTTATATGTGAGAGATAATGTGTACACATGTTTGTAAGGAGTGGACAGTGGAGACTTAAAAAAATTACTTCAGGGATACAATACACACAATTCAAGTGAAGTTTACATTGGGTTCCCAGACTTCAGAAAAGACACCAGAAAATTAAATATAGTAAAAGTAGTCACAAATAATTTAGTAAAATATTTAAACACTGGAATAATAAATACATTTTAGGCTTTGTGGGCTGTATAGTTTCTGCTGCAATTAATCAGTTTTACCATTGCAGCACAAAAACAGCCATAGACAGTATAAATACTAATGAGTGTATCTGAGTTTCAATGAAACTTCATTTACAAAACAGTGTGGTCCTTGCTCCAACACCTCTGCTCTGGAGTGAAGGGTGCTCTCCTTCCCCATTCCCCTTGTTTCTCAAAACCAAATGGGTGAGTCAGAAATCTTCTAGCTCTTCATTGCTCTCCCATCCTGTGTAAGTCATCCTTTGTCTCATTCTCATCACTGTGCTTTACAAATTAATTTCTTGGTCACTCCTGGACATGTTTTAAAGAATCTGGAGACTGATTCCTGTTAACCCAAGTCTGACCTGGTTTCTGAAATTTCTACAGAAACCACTTAATATATAAATTTCTGAATACAGCTACACGTGTGCAATATTTAATTCTTTGTTCACTTCAATTCTGATTATCTTTACTTAACAATCTATTTCTTCTGCCCTTACTTATGACTGTATATTGAATCTTTTCATCAAAATGCAATGTGCTAAGCGTAATATGAAACTGTTAACAGAATATCATCTTCTACTCTCTCACTACAACCTCCTTTTCTTCCATCCAATTCTCTCATACCTATATTTCTACCAAAACTTCCATTTAAGTTAATTAAGCTTTCATTTCCTTGACTCCTCAACCTTTACCCCTAACCATTATATTTCGTCTGTCCATACTTCTTTCCTTTTTTTTTTCTTTTTTTTTAACAAGTCTCACTTTGTTGCCCTCTGTAAGAGTGCTGTGACAACCCAAATACTTGGGCTCAGAGCGATTCATTTTCCTCAGCCTCCCTGATAGCTGGGACTACAGACACTGGCCACAACACAGGGATGTTTTTTAGAAATGGAGTCTCCCTCTTGTTGAAGCTGGTCTCTTAACTCCTGAGCTCAGGCAATCCACCCACCTTGGCCTCCCAGAGTGCTAAGATTACAGGTATGAACCACCTTGTCTGTCCCTTCCTTTCCTTTTCAACTGAATCCATATGAGAGTAGCAGGCACAATTAATTGAGTATTTGTTAGTACACTAAGTATTTTACATGCATAATGTCAATCCTCAAAACAAACCAACAAAGTGGGTGCCAATATCTTCAGATGAGGAAAGTATTGATACAAATACTTTTGTATTTGTACAAAAAAAAAAAGTGGCTCCTGCCGCCTCCAGGTAGTGTTGGTGCAGTGGCAGCTGGCAGAGGAACCAGGGGGCTGGAGGGGAGGAGGGTCCCCTCTGCAGGCAGCTCCAGCAGCCAGACAACTGCTGGGGAGACACCAGCACCTTAGGTCTCCCTTCTCTTGCACTTGGGGCTGAACAGAGAACATCCCCACCACCACCACCACCATTTCCTAGACCAGGTCAATTTCATGTAAGTTTCCTAAGACTGGGAATGAAAGGGACTGTAGTCTTTCTTTTGCTACTGAGTTCCAACTAAATGTAACTACAGACCCCATGCGATTATATATACCCCTAGACACAGAGCCTAGGGAGTGAGAGAGCTTTCCCGGACCTGGGTTCTCTCTGCCAGGAGCTTTGGTGTTTTTGTATTCTTTTCTTTTCTGTAAATAAATCTTGTCTTACCACTGATGTGGCCAGTGGATTCATTCTTTGAATCACCAAGACCAAGAACCTACAAAATTCCAGTATCAGTATGACTGTGAGAAAGTAAAGTCATACAACTAAGTATCAGGATATGAAGTACAAGATTTGAATTTAAGCCTGTCAAACACCAAAGTACATTATGCAGAAGACTGAAATTAACTCATTTAAGATCAGTGTATTTGTTGCTTATTTTTGACACTAATAAAGATTAAGAAGAAATGCATCACTTCTTCAAGGAATTGGTGTTTAGGGGTAGAAACTCTTCATACAATCAAATAAATACAATGCAACATAATGCAACCTTAAAGAAATGGCAGGATAATAGCAAATGAGAGAGAACGATTAACTTTCTTAAGAGAAGTCTTTACAGATTTAAAAAAAAACTTCACTATTCAGCCATTAAAAAAAGATTGAGACTTTGCATCTTTTGTATTAACCTGAATGGAGTTAAAAACATTCTTCTTAGTAAAGTATGGCAAGACCGGAAAAGCAAGTATCCAATGTATGCAATACTAATACAAAACAAAAAATAAGCAATTATACCCCCACATGAGGGGAAAACCAATTATACTCCAGTGCAGGGTGGGGGGAAGAAGGAGGGGTTTCTTAAGCACTCACTTAATGGGCACAAAGTAAGTTTATACAGCACACACCCTAGGCCAAAGGCTCAATTACAACTTGAACTATACCTAACATGCAAACAATTGTAACCAACTGAATTACTTGTAGTCTCTTATTAATCTGAAATATAAAAAATAAAATATATTAAAAATAAAGACATTTCAGGTGGTTTTTAAAGAATCATTCAAAATTAACCAGGTGAAAAAAATTAAATGGCACCTCAGGAAGAAAAAGACCATGTGCACAGGCATGGAGACAGACTTCAGTCTGCAAGGTCATCCAGTGTAAGATAACAAAGATGAGAGGAATGGGAATGTTAAGTGATGAAACCGGAATTAACAATTAGGTGGAGGGTAGCTCTTCAACAACATTGAAAGATTTCTAAAAAGTTTGTAATTTTTTCATACAAAATGGAGAAATTTCATAGAGTTTTGTGGCCTGGTATACATTTTAGAAGAGGAAACTCCAAGGATAAGGGAAATGGCAAAGTTTGGGAATTAGGCGACAGCAGAAATATCAGAATTGTTGAGGAAAGAGCCTGAATAAAGGTCCAACATCATGTGGGCTCAGAGCAAAAATAATGAATTCAAGAAAAATAATAGAAGTTGAATTTTGGCTCGGTGCCTGTGGCTCAAGTGGCTGGGGCACCAGTCACATACACCTAAGGTGGCGGGTTCGAATCCAGCCCAGGCCCGCCAAACAACAATGACAGCTGCAACCAAAAATAGCCAGCGTTATGGCAGGCACCTGTGGTCCCAGTTATTTGGGAGGCTGAGGCAGGAGACTTGCTTGAGCCCAAGAGTTGGAGGTTGCTGTGAGCTGTGATGCCATAGCACTCTACCCAGGGGTACAGCTTTGAGGCTCTGTCTCAAAAAATAAATAAATAAATAAAAAGAAGTTGAATTTTAAGAATTCAAAAATATATTGCATGCAGGTGTATAAAAAGGAGAGAATTAGAGGTATGGTGCTAGCAGGCTCAGATTTCTTTTTGAGAAAAACTGTTAGAAGTAATAATGCCACTATAAAGATAAATGAATTAAAGAGAAGGAAAACATTTTTATGAGAAGATAATGATTAGTTTCAGATATTACAGAGGATTTTCAGAGGTGTAGATTCTTAGATTCATAAGTCAAAATGAGTTTACTTGCTGGAATGGGTGATACAAAGACACACATTTGGAACACAGGATGTGGACAGGAAGACTTCCAGTAAAGATGATCAGAAAGGAGGAAAACAATTGGGGTACAGAAATGGCCAAAAGAAAAGGACCTTTTAAAAGGGAGTGAAAAAGAAAACCAAAAGGTGTCAAAAGGCCATGAACCAAGACAGCCATGGGATTCATGGCTTAGAAACAATTTCACTGGAATTCTGGAAGCAAAATAAACTAATTATTTTTAATAGTTAAAAATGATCTTGTATGTTCAACTTTGCTTATCAAATGTCATAATGTTTATAAATTAATTTCAATTAAACTATCTATATATCAATATAATTTTTATCTTTTGGTTTTGGAGTTTTTTAAGAGGTTGTACTATTTTTAGATTTTGAAAACTGAAAAACACATGACTGCATTTTCAACATGCTTTCTTTGATGATAAAATACAATCATCAGTAGCTATATTTTTCTTATTGCAACATTTGCCTTCATATTTATGTATTTTAAAACATGTTTTTCTTATTATTTCTTGTAATATACCCATATTAGGATCTCACATGATTCTAATTAGCTATTTTCTCAGTAGTGATTAAATTCTCACTTGCTTTTACTCTGCTAAACATATGCCATGTTTCACAAAAACTATCCCATTTTCACATTCGTGTTAAAATTCAGAGAAATGAGTTTACACTTCTGTTGTTTGACTTCAAATAAATCTACGTTCACAGCAGTTAAGAAGAAATATTAATTTTGTAGTAAATTCTACTTGTCAATAGCAGAAAGGAGTAATCGTTTTAGGATAAACATATCTATTCTTATTTTTTTAATTTGGCTTTTAATAAATACTGTAAAAAAACAGAGGCATCTAGGAATTTCAGGAAATACATTCCTGAAATCATGCACTTTAAACACGAATTGTTTCCTATTCTGAAATGATGGAAACATTAATAACTGTGCCCATTGAAGTCTTGACAGGTCATAAGGTTTCTTTGCAAGCATGCTATAATGAATTACTAATTAGTAATGAGAACTTGCTTCTTCAGCAAGTGCCTACTTGTCCCCAAGATAGGTCACTGTGGGATAAAACTTTTCACCTGGGTGTAGACTGCAGGCTTCTGCTCTGATGGTATTAACTAAAAGATTATTTTTTGAAATTAATAGCAGGAATCTTTATGAAATAAAATGGTTGGCTGATTTTAATCTTCTTTTGCTTAGGAAGTTACGTGGGAGAGCTACTCTTTTGAGCTGCATTTATTTTTAAAACAGCTTAAATGATTTGAATATGTGGGCATGAAAGAGCATGAGGAGTAAATAGAGTGCTGTGAAAGCAGGTGTGGGACTCCTACCCATATAGAGTACAGATTACGGCATCCAGGAAAATTAATTAAAAGACATTTGGCACCAGGGCAATCTTATATCAGTAATAGTATTAGGAATATCATTTATCTCTCAGTTTTCTTGTCTCCCAGTCCTCTAGGGATATTTGCCCAAACAACACATGGTTAAAAAATTAATTTGATTAATAGACAATGTATTAAATAATTTTGTACCTGAAGCATATTTGTAGAAATTACAAAAAACTATTTTAAAATGTTCATCTATTTTATTCCTAATCACTAGGAAATTTTCCTCTTCCTATCTCCATCTGGAGTCTCTGTCTTGGAATAATCCATTTACCAACTCTCAACATTTGGAGGACTCTCTGGAGTATTCTTCTTTTGATCTTTACCTCTCCTCATCACAAACAGGTGAGTTATGTGTTGTTTACAAATAGTTCCAAACTCCTTGCCACTCCTTCCTTGGGAGGTGGAATCTTTATCCCTTTAGTTTTGGTTGTCTCAATGATTTTTTTTTTCTCAGGTATTACAGAATATTACAGTAGAAACCTACATAAACATTAAGGTTGAATTTTCAGAGATCTACAGCTTATACTTTTGAACACTTAGATGCTCTCTCCTGGAATTTAGCTGCCATGGTAGGAGAAATCCAAGCTATGTAGAGAGGCCACGTGGAAGAGAACCACGGAATTCTGCTTGGCAGCTTTATCTGAGATCTCAAACAGTCAATAGCAGCCATGTTTGTGAACTGTCTTGGATGTTTTAGCCCAGTGAAACCTGCAGATGACTGCAGAACCAGCTGATGTCTAATTTCACATGGCAGAAAAACCACCCAGCTGAGCCAAATTAACACAGCATCATGAGCAATAATTAAAAGTAGTTGCTTCAAGCTGTTAAGTATTGGGGTGATGTTTCACACAGAAATACATAACTAAGTTACTTGCCATTACCTTAATGTTATTAGTTTTTTTTTTTTTAAGTTATGAGATTCATTTAGTAAGAAAGCATGGACTCAGAAATCAATGAGACCTGGTTTAAATAGATACTTCATTCTTTAGTAACTATGTGACTTTGGACCAAGTAGTAAACTACCCTAAGTCTTAGTTTCGCCCTCTGTAAATGACACCTACTTCTTACAGTGGTTCTGAGGATTAAGTGAAACAATGTGTAAAAAGAAAAATAAATCTCAGTATAATCTCTGACTTACATTAGTTGCTTAAACAATGTC
This sequence comes from Galagoides demidoff, assembly GCA_963574575.1. Taxonomy (NCBI): domain Eukaryota; kingdom Metazoa; phylum Chordata; class Mammalia; order Primates; family Galagidae; genus Galagoides; species Galagoides demidoff. Next base: position 18,418 of record CAUYQV010004206.1, read on the forward strand.
AGTTTCCTCCTTCTTTATCATATCTACATTGTAGCCAAATTTTAATTTTTTTCTTTCTCTTACTCTCAGCTATATATATAACCATTTTAACCTGTTAAAAGGCTGTGAAAGGCAAGCTTCAAATAAACAAACTGACTGACAAACTAAAAGACAAATTATTCTCCTTGATATTTGCATGTTGTCAGGCTGCCCTTCCCAATTCTGTTTCAAAATGTGGCTCTTACAACTGTCAGTGCAGGTACGAATAAATTTCACTTGAATAAACCTGAGTGGCTGACCTTTTCATGGCACCAAGTGGTTTATGGAGAAAAAGGCCAGTGTGGTTGCAAATTACATACCTCTTCTCTCTCAATACTAATAGCTATTCATCTATTATTTCTCTCCTTTCCCCTAAATCTCATGTATAGCCTCACTAGCCATTAAAAAAATATTCTTAACAATTGGATAAACCAAATCATTGCTCTTGATAGTTTCTCCTTCCAAAAATGTATTATTCCTCCGCTCTCCACAGTTCTTCCCCTGGACAAACATTTCAAAATCCAATGTCATTATCTATATTTTTAAAGAAGCTTTTAAAATGGAATCCACATCATGATACTCTCCCCTTTATTCAAATCCATAAAGTTTATATTTTATAAATTGGAAGGGGCTAATTAATAAGGTGCTATCTTGTGATTTGTCTTTTGTTTTCATGTTATTATATAACTGTTCCATGAATATTGTTATTTACTCAGACAGATCAAAAGCTTCTTGAGAGCAAAGTCTAATGTTTACCAAATGTGATATTAAACATGTTTGTTAATCTTTTAAAACCTAGAAAATGGGGGCTCTAAAATCATTACTCTAAATTACTTGAATTCTATGAGATAAACATGTAAAATGCATAGTTTAGCATGTAAGTATGTTTACTATAAGCCAGTTAATTTTTTTATGTGCATAGTTCAACAAATACCTGTTAGGCAATTGATTGAAAGATAGAATTTTTGACTGAGCTCTCAATATGCTCATAATGTAAGTAAGAAAAATACTGTTGCTTGTGCCATAGATGATTCAGGGAATATCAACAGCGATTCCATGGCTCAGGGAGTATTTCTTTCAGGAAGATCCTGATAGAATCAAATATTCTTTGGAGTTAAATCTTTCAGATATTAAAAACTTAATTCTGACTGTTTTACTTCCAACACAGGAAGTAAAATCATGCCTGTGAGAATGATATTTGGCTTTGGAGCCAGGCCTAAAATAAGATTCCTGAGCAAATGAAGACAGCATGAATACATTTAAATCACTGATGAATAGTGGCAAAGGGCAGCAAAACAAAACCAAAGTGAGAAAAATGGGGGAAAATGGCATGAATAATCAGTAAGGCCAAAGTTTACCTTCTTCATAATAGACTCAGGTTTGAAGGGACCTAACAATAGGTCATGATAAAAGAGATATATTACCTGCATTGGAAAGGAAGCTATTCACAGCAAGAATATTTTGTTTACTGGTCAAGACAAGTCACCAGCTCTTCAGATATCTATTCAGGGTCCCATATATATAGGCTCTGCACTTTACCCTCAGTTCATATTGTAATCTTTCTAGCAGAAAAACCAAAGACCAATTCTTTCTTGGTAAGAGCACACAAGAATATATTTTCTTCTGCAGCCCAGTGTTATACATTCTGTACAACCAGAGCCATTACTCAAGAGTAAAAGGATTGGCTCAACTTTAGATAGAAAGTCAGTCAATAAATATTCAGTTTGAACAAGAATAAGCCCAGTTCCTTATCTGTATCTCTTCTCAAATATCTCTCCATTATCTAACAGGAGAAGACAAATATTATACCTAGTTATAAGTATTTAATTTTTAGGAGCAATGAGCACAGTGTGGACCGCATCATGCCATCACATCGGAAAGCAAGCCTGCCCACAAAGACCATCAGGGAACTGTTGACCATACAAAAGATAACACTACATTGACTAGAGTATCCATAGTTCTCATAGGGAAAATTTAGAGAAAGAAACTTGTAAAGCTTGTTTTGTTTTTTTATTTATTTTGTTTTGTTTTCCAGGGAGAGAAGATTGGCAGGATTATTTTAGAGTCAAACTTATCAGAATAGTCTTGGCAAGAGTTGGTCAGAATTGATAAACAGGGAAACTGGTGGGGCAGTTGTCTTTTTTCTCTTTGAAATACATAAGACCAACTCATCCATGGTCTTATTTTGGAACATGTGGGTCTGAATGAGGTGATGTCAAAACACTTTTGAACTTACATATTTGTGCTACACATAGAGTTTATATGGAAATCATAGGGAAGTTTGTTTAGTAAATTGTCATTTCTTTTTTATAATAACTACTCAGAATATATATAATATATAGAATATATATATATGTATATATATTAACCCCTTACGTTTTACCCTTTACCTTTACCTTTTTGCCTCACTGCAGTGGTAGACTTGTAATAAGAGAGAATGAAAACAATAATTTTGCATTTGAAGGGAAGATTCCAAACATTTATGTGAAAAACAAGTGCTGTTATTACCTTACTTCCTCCATCCAGGTAGCTTACTGAGGAAATACCTGGGGAAAATACACCAGATACAAACAGACAGAAGGTAGTTTTCATTTCTGGAACCTATCAGATATATTTTCATATGTAAATTCTTGCCTAGAACATCTGGTATAGTGAATGATTCAGCCATAGTTAATCAGCCTGTTCCCTAACAATATCATCAGAGCAGGTAGACATGCTGGTGCCTTGGTCTTAAATTTAGGAAAGACACCATGAGCACCCTAAAATATGATAGAAGTAATGATATACATATTGAGAAAGAAAATAACTAGGTCTTTTTACTCCTAAGGCACTGATAGAGAGAATTTAAAACATTTCAGAAAATGAGTATAGCAAATAGACTGCAATACCAGGGGGACCCCCTAATTCCCTAATAAAGGAAACACAGGGATTCAGTTCATAGTCAAACCATTATGAACATCGCTGAGGAAGCTCAGCTCTGAAAGCACGTCTCCAGCTTTATTATCACGATTATATTAAAAAATATATAACACCCCAGTATTCCTATTAAGAAATCATTTGGGGGGTAAGAAATAATTTTTTTTCATAAGTGATTAAGTATATTTGGCCATGAGAATTAGAATAAACCTATTATTTGTTGGTTTCAACTGCTACTATAACAAATTATAGTGTTTAGAACTAAGCCCAATACAAAAGCAATTATAATCATTTGTTATTCCAAATATAGCATATGCAAGTATCTATTAATACTGTTTACCTCATGAGGAGTATATCTTACCACTAGTGGTTGAAAATAATTGATTTTATCTTTTTCTCCACAGCCAAAGGAACTCATTAAAAGATAATGACTCACAGGCTCCATAGAGCTTATGAAGCATGATTATATTTATTCTTAAAAATTTGATCTTCACGATAATTACGTGAGCAAACAGAATCACCTTCATTTTCATCAAGACTATTTTAATTTTAAGAAAATCAACTATACTACTTTTAAAAAAAGATAGAACATAATTGGTTTGTATAACTAGAAACCAATCTTTTTCTATGGGGGGATCCAAGGACTCAGATGCAAGTCTCTCTCTTTCCCTTTTATAGTCCGGGCCTTTATGTTTTGGCTTCATGTTCTCTCTGCATTGGGTAAAGATTATGACCAGCCCTTCAGCCCTTAGCCTATATTACTTCTTTTCTTTAAAGAGAGAGAGAACTGGGCAGCACCTATGGCCCAAAGGGTAGGGCGCCAGCCCCATATGCTGGAGGTGGCGGGTTCAAACCCACCCCAGTCAAAAACTGAAAAAAAAAAAAAAAAGAGAGAGAGAGAGAGAGAATCTATTTTCTCTGATGTGTATACGATGGCTATCCGGAGTCTGTCCAGCCATGTATGTCTCTATTTTTCATATTATATGTCTGGATACTTTCCAGACAACCCTCCTTTATCAAATTTATAGTAAATCTCTGAGTGGCCTTGCTCAGGTCAAGTTCTCAGCTCAGAGCATGTTACCATAGCTTAAGAGCTAAGGCACTTTATTTACTTGTGCCACATAGTTATGCCTGTAGTTAGGAGAAGTGGAGGTGGTAATTAACAGCTGTACCATCACCACATGATGTAAAGAAGTACAGAAATACTGAACAATGTCTAACACAACCTTTATTGCACAAATGAGAAAGTTTAGGCCCAGAAAAATTATGGAAAGTAGTAAAGAATGACTACCATCAAGTTGAACCTCCTTTAGGTGAGTTATGTTACTGAAAGTTTGGCACTTGTCCCTGAGGCTACATCAGAAGAATGAAGACAAGTAATCTGAAGAGAATGAAAAAAAAGTTTATGAATTTGCCAGCAAATAAGGAAGTTAACCGACTCCAGTCTTAAAGTACCAAAGCCCTGCTTTTGATCAGAAATACAGAGCTTTTAAAGGGGATGGTTCTACTTAATACCATCTTTAGCTAAGAAAGTCATATGACCTCCAACTAATCCCATCTTTCTTTGGCTAAGACAATCTTGTGACATCCACCCATGAATTCCATTGAGCCATCTCCTTCATATAAAAAACAAAAGACACTTTCTTGCCCCTCCTGACCTCTGGCCTGAGGAAGTGATACAGGTTTTAATTCCCAAAAATAGTGGGGGAGAATTTAGAGAGACAGAAAACATTTTCACCCTCTTTCCAGCCATTTCCCTTGTCACAATAAGATTTATCAAGATTTAACTCTAGAACATGTCTTTCTCAGCTTACCTATTACACTGTCTGAGGTGTGCCCCTCAAGCAATAAATGTCTGTGAGTTTGTTGAAGGCCCATGATTTGACCATCTCCAAGTTTTCTACCACTTTCCCACTGGAGTGTTCCTCTTCATGCATCAGCTTTAACTTGAATGGTAAATCTTTAATGACTTTATTTCCTTATGGGGAGAAATCTAGTCTTCCTCCCTACATAACGATTAGCTGCATTTGTATCCTTCCTTCAGCTTGGTTGTCTAACATGTATTTGGATTCCATTAGTCAATAAAGCCATTTCCTTTTTTCCAGAAGTCAACTGGAGCTGCCTTTTCTTTTTTTTCTCTGCCTAGAATCCAATTATGCCCTGTTGTTACTGAACTACTAGAGCTTTTAGTGGATAAACCATGAAATGCACTTGAATATATGAGTTATGTTTGTAATCCTTTTATTTGCCACAACCATATGGTATATCTACAAGTTTAACTAATCTGAATCAATTCATCTGTGATCATCATTATTTGACGAGCAAATGTTAAGTCTTTGACACTGAGTTTAGTGTTAGGGAGATACCATGTCTGTCCTCATCTACTTCTCCAATCTCATTTTATAGCAACCTTACTCTTTCTTCTCCAGCCACATTGGTTACTTATACTTATGAATTTTGCAAGACTAGACTATTCTTCGTCTTTCTGCCTCTGAAATTCAGAGATTAGCTTACTCCCTCAGGAAGTCTTCCCTTACATTTCTGACTTAGTCACATCTCTCATATATGGCTTCTCAGGTAACCACGCACCCAGCATTTTTAAGTAGCATTGGTTAGAACTATAGCTTTATGTTTATCATTTTTAAAATTTGTGTAATTTCTATTTCCTCCTAGGTTAAATGCTTAAAGAATATAGGCTTTCTACTTATTTTCATACACTGTTGTATTGCCAGTGTCTAATAAAATGCCTGAAACAGTAAATGTTCAACTCACAATGCTGGAGGTATGAATAAGATTGTGTCCTGCTTTTAAGCACTTAAAAGTCAATTGGGAAATTTAGGCTATGCACGTTTTTAAAATGCCAGCTTTGAGTTCTCTATTTTTATTTCTAAGCCTGGAAATTATCAATGAGTCATGGCAATACTTATGGAAACTTTCATGAAGAAGACAGTATAAGAACGAAATCTTATTGAAGAGTATCAACAATCCTCTTTAGTTACATAATAAATATTCCTATTATCTCAATGGTTCATATGAGCATTTAGTTCCTGCTCATATTACAGGAAGACCATGATGTGACTTTAGTTGTCTTGAACTCAGAGTAGCTTTTCTTGTCTCCATTCAATTCAACTCCACTTGTTTTCTCATTGTGGAATGCAGAATGAAGGAATAACCACCACTTTTTGAGTGTGTATACAGACATAGTGAAATTAGTACTGCAGTAAAGAAAATTAACATATCCATTACACTCTATACTACCTTTTTTGGGCTTTTTGTTTGTTTATTTGGCGTTAAAACACATAAAATCTGCTCTCTGTTTTAATAGTGGCAGTAGAGGTGCTGAGCTACATAAGTTCTCAACTGTGCTAGTCAAGACATGGCTAAGCTCAAAGTCAATCAGAAAGGAAACATTCATCTACCATAAGGATCACGAACTCATTTTTTGTCAAGATAGCTTTGTCTATTTATGGTTTTGTGGTTTTATATAAATTTTGTAACTTTTTTACTCTTACTGTGAAAAATATTACTGGTATTTTGATAGAAATTGCATTAAATCTGTAGATCTAATTTGGTAATGTGGTCATTTTCACAATACATGTATTATAATATTGTTTCTTTCAATCCATGAACATGAGATATTTTTTCTGTTTTTTGTGACCTCTTCCATTCCTTTCACCAGTGTTTTACAGTTTTCCTTGTAGAGATTTCTCACCTCTTTGGTTAAATTTATTTTTAGGTATCATATTTATTTATTTGGAACCCTTGTAAATGGAATTGTTTGCTTTATTTCTTTCCCTGCTAGTTTTGAGGTTAGTATACAGAAAAGCTACTGATTTTTGTATGTTAATTTTATATCCTACAATTCATTGAATTTGTTAATTAGTTTTAAGTTTTCTTTGTTTGAGCTTTTAGGGTTTTCTATATTATGTCTTCTGGAAAGAGGGACAACTTAATTTCCTCCTTTCCAGTTTAATAACCTTTACTTTTTCTCTTGCATAATTTCTATTGTCTAATTTCTAGGACTACGTTGAATAAGAGTAGTGAGAGTGAGCTTGTCTTGTCATACTTCTTAGACAAAAATTCAGCTTTTCCCATTCAGTGTATAATAATATTAGCTTTGGGTCTCTCATGTATAACCTTTATTGTGTTAAGGCACACTCCTTCTATAAATAGTTTGTTCAGAGTTTTTATCATGAAGAGATGCTGAATTTTATTTAATGCTTTTTCTGTGTCTATTGAGATGATGATCATTTAGACCCCTATCTCTTACTATATACAAAAATAAAATTAAAATGGATTAAAAACTTGAATCTAAGACCTGAGGTTAGTAAACTATTAAATTAAAATACTGGGGAAACTCCTCAAGATATTTGTCTGGACAATTTTTTGTTGTCTTAAAAGCATGGCCAACAAAAACAAAAACAGACAAATGAGACTATAACAAGCTAAGAAGCCTCTGTGCAGCAAGGAAAACAATCAACAGAATAAAGATACCAACTACAAAATTTAAAAAAAAAATTTATAAACTGTGCATCCAACAAGGGATTAATTATCCAAGTATGTAAGAAACTCAAACAACTCAATAGCAATAAATAAATAAATAAATAAAATAGGAAAATGTTCTAAATAGACATTTCTCTGAAGAAGACATATAAATGGTCAATAAAATATGAAAAAAAAGTTCAACATCACTAATTATCAGGCAAATGAAAATTAAAACCACAATAAACTATCATCTTCCTCTGGTTAAAATGGCTATTGTGAAGAAGACTAAAAATAAGAAATACTTGTGAGGAGGTAGAGAAAGGGGAACATTTTACACTGCTGGTAGAAATATAAAGTAGTATAGCCACTTTGGAAACTGTAAATTCCTCAAAAAACTAAAAACAAATCTGCCATATGATCCAGTAATCTCACTGCTAGGTATTTATCCAAAAGAAAGGGAATCAGTGTATCAAGGACACATCTCTCTGCATGTCCATGTTTTCTGTGGCACTGCTCACAGGAGCCATGATGTGGAATCAACCTACATGTCCTTGCATAAATGAACAGATTTTTTTTAATTACTATATATAAACAATGAAATATTATTCAGCCACAAAAAATGAAATTTCGTCATTTGCATCAACATAGATGGAACAGTAGGTCATTATGTTAAGTGAAATAACCTGGTCGTGGAAAGACAAATATCCCATGTTCTCACTCATATGTGATAGCTAAAAAATTGATCTCATCAAGGTAAAGAATACAATGAGAGTCACCAGAGGCTAGGAAGAATAAAAGGAAGGATAAGGAGAGTTAGTTAATGGGTACTAAAATACAGTTAAATAAAGGGAACAAGTTCTAGTGTCTGATGACATAGTAGGGTGACTATAGTTAATAATTTATTGTATATTTCAAAATAGCTAGATGAGAAGATTTAAAATGTTCCTAACACAAAAAAATAATAAATGTTTGAGATGGTAAGTATCCTAGTAAGCCTGATTTTTTTGTTATGCATTATATATGTGTATTAAAATATTATTTGTATCCCATAAATATGTATAATTAGTATATATCAATAAAAGGGGGGAATTGTAAGAAAATGGCAAGAACAAAGGGACAAAGTGAGATTGCTTTTGTTAGCAAGTAATTTGGAAAACTTTAACTTATTTTTACTTAAACTTTCTACTTAGTATTGTTGCAGATTTGTAGAAAAGTTGTGAAGATGATATAGAGAGTTTCCATATGTACACATCCAGTGTTCTTAACACTTAACAAATATGGTACCTTTGTAACAGCTAGCAAGCCAACAATATATTATTAAGTGTACTGTTTTCAGATTTCTTTAGATTTTGCCCACTGTCCTTCTTCTCTGTTTCTAGGATCCTATCCAGGATACTATGTTATATTTAGTCATTATGTCTCCTCAGACTCCTCCAGGCTATGACAATTTCTCAAATTTCTTTTATTTGTCATGACCTTACTCTTTTTTTAATTTAGATTCTTCTTGCTTTTCTTGTTTTTGATGGCCTTGACCACTTCAGGGAATACAAGATTTTACTGACATTTTAAAAATCATAATTAAAATAGAATTATGGGTTTTTAGGAGGAAGACAAAAAAAAGTGAAGTGACATTTTCACCATATTACATCACAAATACACATGACCAAGATGACTGACTAATCACTGTTGATGTTAATCTTGATCACCTAGCTGAGGGTTTGTCATATTTTCCCATTATAAAATTCCTTTTCTATCCCTTCCATGGTGTACTCTTTGATAAAATGTCACTATGAACAATCCACCCTTAAGAAAGTAGAGTTATTCTCTACCTCCTTGAGGGTGGACCATGTATGTAAATCAATTGGAATTCTGCATGGGAGAGTTGTCTACTCCCCCTCATTAATTTATTTATTCAATCATTTATATCAGTGTGGACTTTATTTTATAAATAAAAAGTTTTATGAAGTTAGACTCTTAAATTTGCTGTCAAGTCAGATTGCTAATACTAAAAATATACATACATATATAAATGCATGAAAGCTTCTTAGTGTGCTAAGCTTTTGTTTTGTTGTATTTTCCTTTTTTTTTTTTTTAAGGAAAGCTTATCTCATAGCATAGGAGCTTTTATCCCCATATGTGGTTACTGTATTTTTTTTAATAAAATTTGTATGTGTGTGTGTACAATGAAATGATTTCTACAGTTAAGCAATTTAACATATTCACCTCCTCACACAGTAACCTGTGTCTGTGTGTGTGTGAGATGAATGCACCTGAAAAGTACTTTCTTAGCAAACTTCTAGTATATAATGAAATATTAACTACAGTTACCATGCTGCACATTAGATTTCTAGACTTACTCATTTTTTGACCGACATAGTCTCATTTTCCTACCTCATTGCTCCTAGTAACCACCATTTTACTCTCTACTTCTATATATTCAACTTTCATATATTCCACATATAAAGAGGATCATTCAGGGTTTTTCTTTCTGTGTCTGGCTTATTTCACTTAGCACAATGTCCTTCAGGCTTATCTATGTTGTCACAAATGGTAGAATCTCCTTTTTAGAAAGGTTGAATAATATCCCATTATATATATATATATATATGTGTGTGTGTGTGTTCCATCATATAGGCATACTATTCCATGATATATATGTTTATATATATAAGTTATATATATAATGTAGTTCACAATTTCTTTATTTATCTGTCAATAAACACTTCAATTGTTTTCATATCTTGGCTATTGTCAGTAATACTGCCTTGGAGGTATAGGTTATTTCTTTGATATTTTCTTATTCTTTGGTATGTTCACATACCTGAAAAAAAATTGCCACATCATATGGTAGATCTATTGATATGTTTTGAAGAACATGCATACTGTTTTTCATAATAACTGCACCATTTTAAAATCCCACCAGTAGTGTACATATGTTCCCTTTTCTCCATATCCTCACCAACACTTATCATAACCCATCCTAACAAGTGGGATGTGACCTCACTGTGTTCTGATTTGCATTTCCAAGATCATTAGTGATGCTGAGCGTCTTTTCATATATCTGTCATTTGTATGTCTTCTTTGGAAAAATGTCTATTAAGTTCTTTGTCCATTTTTAAATCAGACTTTTGGGTTTTTTGTTTTTTTGGCTACACGTTGTATGAGTTTCTTATATATTTTGAATGTTAATCCATTATCAAATGTATGGTTTGCAAGTCCTTTTTTTCCCTAGTCTTTCTGTTTTCTTTTTGTTGTTGTTGATTGTTTCCTTTGCTATGCAGAAGCTTCTTATTTAGTTCCACTTATTTATTTTTGCTTTTGTTGCCTAAGATTTTGGTGTCATATTCAAAAGATCAGTGTCAAAGCCAATGTAAAAGAGATTTTTCCTTTGTTTTATTCTGAAAGTTTTATGATTTTAGGTATTCTTTTTAGGTCTTTAATCCATTCTGAGTAGTTTTTGTACACAGTGTTATATAGGGGTCCAATTTTATTCTTCTGCACGTGGATATACAGTTCTCCTAACACCATTTATTTAAGATTCTATTCTTTTCTTATTGTGCATTATTTTACCATTGGCAAAAATTAGTTGATTATGCAGGTTTATTACTAATCTCTTTATTTTGTTCCATGTTTCTATACATTTGTTTTTATGCCAGTACTATACTATTTTAATTGCTATAGTTTTGTAATATAATTTGAAATCAAGAAGTGTAATGATTTTAACTTTTTTCTAATTTCTCAAGATTGCTTTGGCTATTCAGTATCTTTTGTAGTTACACAGAAATTTTAGAGTTGTTTTTGCAATAGTATATGAGATTTGAAGTGCCATTTAGTGATATCCAGGTGAATAGGGAGAATTTAATTAACAATGACTTTTTAAAAGCAGGTATATGGCTTGGTGCCTATGGTTCAGCAGGTAGGGCACCAGCCACATACACTGGAGCTGTCGGGTTCGAATCCAGCCTGGGCCTGCCAAACAATAATGACAATTACAACAAAAAAATAGCTGGGTATTATGGTGGGCACCTGCAGTCCAAGCTACTTGGAAGGCTGAAGCAAGAGAATCGCTTATGCCCAAGAGTTTGAGGTTGCTGTGAGCTGTGACACCACAGTACTTTACCCAGGTTGATATAATGAGATTCTGTCTCAAAAAAAAAAAAAAAAAACAAGTATATGTATTTTTACCTGTTAACATGAAAAAAGAACTTTTAAACAATTCATTACTACATTATTTTATTAAATATTCAATAAACAACTACTACATGTCAACCATTATTTTTATCTGAAGATATAATATTAAACAACATGGAAAAGTTCCCTTTCCATATAGATTTAAAATTTCAAAAAACAAAACAAACTAAAGAAAGATTATTTCATAGACTACTAAATGTCCTGAATTAGAATAAAAGACTTCTATGATAGAATATATCGATGGAGAGGGTAGAAATGTCATTAGAGAAATTAAAATACTAAAACTAGTAAGAACAACCTAATCAGATGGTAACCAATCTGCCACTATAAACATTCACACTGTATAATATCATTAATGTTAAGTTTTCTACCTGCTCAGCATTCTCTTAAATGCTTTACAACCCTTTTAATCGTTACAAAACAAAACAAATAAATTTTAAAAACGTCTTGCAGATATAACTATCACCCTGATTTTACAGATAAAGAAATAAAAGAACAGAAAAGTTAATAAACTTGTCTATGGTTACAAGCTAGGAAACAACTGAGCCAAACTAAACTCAAACAGTCAGATTCTGGAGCAAGTACTCTTAACCATGACAATGGCAACTAGATTTCCTGACCATAACTCTGGATGCTGTTCATTCATTCAACATTCAACATTCAACATTCCTATCCAGTTCCTGCTTCATGCTAGCCACAGTGAAATGGAACCCTGAACAAAGCAACCAAAGTCCCAGCAATCATAAAATAATCTCTAAGGCAGGGATACCCAATCTGGGGCCTGTGGCATCATGCTGATTTTGTGAGGGCTTGTTTTGCTTATTTGTGGTATCAGACATCTTAATTAGTATTCATGGAACTTTTTTTTTTGGCTATCAGCTTTCACTTAGTGTCTGTGTATTCAATGTGTCGATGTGTGGCCCAAGACAATTTTTATCCTTCCAATATGTGGCACAAAAGGAAAAAGGTTGGACAGTACTGCTTTAAGCATTGTCGCTGGTTAAATTCTTTGAGATGCAGACACTGAAATAGAATGATAATGGAAAAGTCTCATAAAAGTATAATATCCATTTGAGGAAGAGGGAGAAAGAGAAAGCTTATATATATAAACCAACTGGGAAACATCAGATTAAGTCTGGAGAGGCACCCTGGAACTCTCCAGAGAGAAACAATTATTACCAGGAAATGAGATTTTATTTCATTTATTTTTTTGTTTCAGATTAATAGGTTACAAATGATTAGGTTGCATTGTTTGCATTTTTTAGGTAAAGTTCAAGTCATAATTGAGCCCTTCACCCAGGAGGTGTGCTGTATACAGGACTGTGCACTGTGAGGTGAGAGTTTACCAATCCATCTCCTTCCTCCTCATTTCTCTTTCCATCCTCCCCTCTCCCCTCGTTGAATATAATTGTGTTTTCCACTTGTGCAGATGTACCGTTGTTTATCTACTGGAAATTAAATTTTAATAAAACCTTAACATACCTTATGCAGCATTTGATTTACCACACACTTTGATTTCCTACAGTATATATATTGGCATTTTAATCCATTAAGCACAAAAATGCTGCACTTAGTTTGTGGCCTTATTTTTCTCCTTTCACTGAGAAAGGAGGTTGGAAGAACCACTTCAGATTTAAACAAGATAAAAGACAACATAACAGTTGTCAGTCCAGACATAACTTTATGCACATTGGTGAGAACAAATATTAATTCCTTCCAAATCAGAAAAGAAATATATAATGTTACTTCAGGAGGAGTCACAATTTGTAACTAAAGTTTATGTAATGGAGGCAGCTTATTGTGATCTATTCTACCCAGACGCAGAGGCTGAGTGGAGTGGGAATTCTCTTTAAAGCACCACTCATCAAGAATACTATCCTTTGTTTTCAGAACTTAGGAATGTCCTGGGAAGCTAAAGGAGGGGCCATAATCAAGGCAGCTCAGGGGTACTCCACCAACTTGTTGTAGCATTTCTGCCTGAAGGTCCCCACACATGTAGTAGTCAGGTGATAATGGGCTCCCTGTCCAACAGTGCTACCAATAGGGAATCTCAACAGAGGCAAAGTGTGACCCATGGAAATAGACTTCAAGTCTTATTCTGGCATTAGTAATTGATATACAATTGGCACTGAATGGATAATAATTCTGTTTCTCTCCTCAAGCTATACACCATTCCCATAAGCTCTTCTTCTCAGCCCCCTGTGACTCCCTCCATAATAACTTTCTATCCAGATCTCCTACCTCCACCTAGCCTCACCTAGGACAGTTACCATACATAAAATAGAGAGCTAAGGTCAAAAGGTACAAACTTTCAGTTCTAAGATGAATAAGTCCTGGGGGATCTAATGTGCAGCATAGTGACTGTGGACATAATACCGTACTGTATACTTTAGATTTGCTGAGGGAGTAGATCTTAAGCATTCTCAATCACAAAGAGTGATGGGAACTATGTGAGGTGATGGATGTGTTAGTTAGCTTGGTTGTGCTAATTTCATGATGTATGTGTATATCAAACATCCTGATGTACACTCTAAATGTGTATGTACATACAATTTTTATTTCTTAATTATACCTCAATAAACCTAGGGGGAAGAGAGAAGGTTAAACAAACAGTTGATAGTTTTGCTTGCTATCAGTTGAATTTGGTTCCAACAGGAAATATTTTGAGTGTTATCTCTCTGCCCTTAGATTCATTTCACTCATATGAGTTCCCCACTCAAATGACCCATGGGCTTATACTTTTGCTCAGAGATGGTGGGAAACATGGGCAGTAAAAGGAAACAGAGGTGTTTGACTATAAACTTTGTAAATTATTGAAACAAAAAAAATATATACACATATTTGTGTGGAACAGAACCACACTAAAATTAGGAAAGAGATATTCTCCCAATTTCCCCACAAAGAAATGTAACCCAATTTCAGGACATTGACTTTTAAAAGAATAGGGAACATCAATTTGGTACCTCCAGGAGTCCTGAAAATAAGTGGTACCTGTACTCAGTAGAAAGTGCCCACTATCCCAAACGTGTCCAGGGACAGGGACCTGGAACATAGAGAATGCAGAGAGGGAAAGGGAACTGAGCAGAGGCAATGAGGCAGCTGATTAAGTTTATTCACGGTTACTTAATAGAACATTTATAGGGACAGTTAGCAGGAGATGGGCTGATAGGAGGTGAGGGAAAAGGTGAAACACAGACTGCACCACAGATAAACAGAAGATGATGTGATGAATCTTAAAATTATCGACAGATTGAGACAACAACTAACAATAGAACACAAGTAGATATTCAATCACTGGGTGAGTCTGGCTAGCAACAGCCATAATGAGAAGTGAGGTAAGGTTAAGAAAATAATATACTTGAGTTTGATTGTGCATGGCTGTGGTTGAAATGTATCTTTTGCATCTTGCCAAAGAAAAGATAGAACAACAGATAAAATTTAGTCTGCTGGCATGTACTGCTGGCAGGAAGAAATAACAGTACTTTTATGCTATCCTGATAACTTATGGTCCTGCCGGTTCTTGGACACTGAAAATGCACAAGCAACGTGAAGCCCACAAAGATGCACTAATTACAGAAGTGTAGCACAGGACACTAGAAGGCGAGCGGGTGACTTCAATTCTCCAAGAAATGTGCAATCCTGGCAAAACAACTATTATGGGATGTATTGTGTTCAAAGGGCAAGGATGTCTGCATGTATCATAGGAAGCTGAGTACTGGAGATTTCAATGTGAACTTTGACTTGTGGTCTGAGGATTCTACTTCCTGACTATACAAAGGGAGCAGTGCTCACCATTGTATCAAGTTACCAATGACATATGTCATTAAAGTTCCTCTTCATTAACTCTAAGTCTATCACCTATTTTAAAAGCTAGCCTGAGGTTTCTAGACTTAAAAGTACAAATCTATTTAGTACTTTTAATTTCTGTGGAATGAAACAGTGGGAAAAACAGATGAAACAAATACCAACAGAAAATTAATGCAATAAAAATTTAATGTTGAACTGTACTAACCCTGAGGACAAGTTAATATCATTGTTCTGTGGAAAAAGAGGCTCCTTTGCCCATTGTCTCCATTGCTCTTTAACATCGTAATGGAAGGTTGAGCCATTGCAATTAGGGAAGAAAAAGTGATTAAAGGTATCCATATAGGGTCAGACGAGATTAAACTTTCACTCTTCACAGACGATATGATTGTATATCTGGAAGATAGCAGGGATTCTACTACTAAACTATTAGAAGTAATCAAGGAATACAGCAGCATCTCAGGTTACAAAATCAACACTCATAAATCAGTAACCTTCATTTACACCAACAGCAGCCAAGCTAAAAAAATAATCAAGGACTCTATCCTATTCACAGTAGTGCCAAAGAAGATAAAATATTTGGGAGTCTACCTAACAAAGGATGCGAAAGATCTCTATAAAGAGAACTATGAAACTCTAAGAAAAGAAATAGCTGAAAATGTTAACAAATGGAGAAACATACCATGCTCATGGCTGGGAAGAATCAACATTGTTAAAATGTCAATACTACCCAAAGCAATATATAATTTTAATGCAATCCCCATTAAAGCTCCACTGTCATACTTTAAAGATATAGAAAAAAAATAATACTTCATTTTATATAGAATCAGAAAAAACCTCGAATGGCAAAGACATTACTCAGGAACAAAAACAAAGTGGGAACAATTATGTTACCAGACCTCAGACTATACTATAAATCAATAGTAATCAAAATAGCATCTTACTGGCATAAAAACAGAGAGGTAGATGTATGGAACAGAATAGAGAGCCAAGAGATGAATCCAGCTACCTACCATTATCTGATCTTTGACAAGCCAATTAAAAATATTCAGTGGGAAAAAGATTTCCTATTTAACAAATGGTGCTGGGCTAACTGGATGGCAACTTGCAGAAGACTGAAACTAGACCCACACCTTTCACCATTAACTAAGATAGACTCTCACTGGATTAGAGATTTAAACTTAAGACACGAAACTATGAAAATACTAGAAGAAAGTGTAGGGAACACACTTGAAGAAATCTCCCTGGGTGAAACTTTTATGAGGAGCAGCCCTCGGGCAATTCAAGCAATGTCAAAAATACATTTTTGGGACCTGATCAAACTTAAAAGTTTCTGCACAGCCAAGAACACAGTAAATAAAGTAGGTAAACAGCCCTCAGAATGGGAGAAGATATTTGCTGGTTATGTCTCTGACATAGGTTTAATAACCAAAATCCACAGAGAACTCACACATACTAGCAAGAAAAAAACAAGCTATCCCATCTCAGGATGGGCAAGGGACTTGAAGAGAAACTTCTCTGAAGAAGAGAGGTGTATGGCCTACAGATATATGAAAAAATGCTCTCCATCCTTAAACATCAGAGAAATGCAAATCAAAACTACTTTGAGGTACTACCTAATCCCAGAAAGATTAGCCCATATCACAAAATCCCAGAACCAGAGATGTTGGCATGGATGTGGAGAAAAGGGAACACTTCTACACTGCTGGTGGGAATGCAAATTAATTCGTTCCTTTTGGAAAGACATCTGGAGAACACTGAGAGAACTAAAAATAGACCTGCCATTTGATCCTGCAATTCTTTT
>CAUYQV010004214.1:0-17897 GCA_963574575.1 Galagoides demidoff
AACTATAACTGAGAAAATGACATGAAGGCTGTGTTGATCAGTTTGATGGAAGTATTTCGGTTTGCATGCGAAAACCCCACACTGTACCCCAGAAGTGCATTAATGTACATAGTTACCATTCAATAAAATTTAAAAAAAAAAGAACTAGCCCCTACCTTGCCTATCTTTGTGACCATAGCAATTATTTTGGGGCTTAGAGATTTGGGGCTTCTTGCTGTAGCTCCTTAGCTCTTTCTCAGGTTACTTAGGATCAATCAAGAGAATATTGGCCTTGGCTATATCTCAGAGTAGCCTGAATATTTAATTTTAGTGTTAAGCACAGACAGAGTGACCTCTCATGGGAAAGCCTCATGGTGATCCAGGCAGAATAAGACCTTTTACAGGTCCTTTGAAGGCTGAAAGCAGGAAGAAAAAACAGCAGCTGAAGCACCTGGAGATGCTGAGGCCTGCTGAGTGGCCCCTATGAATTCCAGCATATCTAGGGATGCCCTTGAATACAAGATAAACTTCTGATGCCCTTTAGTCAGGCTGTGTAGATATCCTTGGCCACAGGTGTTTGATGCAATGGGTTTTATGGACTCAAAATTGGGGAATAAGAAAGTTTCTTCTAGTCCTGGAAATTTTCAAAGTTGGGTCATAAGTTTCAAAGTTGGGTCATAGAACAGTTCAACAGTCTTTCTTCTCATCCTTAATAATCTTCCCTTCCACCTGCCTAATATGTCTGTTTCAAACTCATTTCCTTTAAGTCAAGTATCCAATACTACTTTCAAGCTATTAGAAGATGACTTCACCTCCAATTTCACTGAGAATATCAAAGGACACCAGGCTTAAATGTTCTCAACAATTTCAGATCTTTCCACCTTTGAAATCCTCCTTGTTTCTTACCTCAAAGATCCTCCTAGTCCCAGCTTCCTCTGGTCTGTCTCTCCTGTCTCATCTCTTAATTTCTGTCTGCTTTACTTTTCTTT
The DNA here is from genome assembly GCA_963574575.1 of Galagoides demidoff. Classification (NCBI taxonomy): domain Eukaryota; kingdom Metazoa; phylum Chordata; class Mammalia; order Primates; family Galagidae; genus Galagoides; species Galagoides demidoff. The sequence goes on from CAUYQV010004214.1 coordinate 969, forward strand.
TTTTTTTAATTTCTTTTCTTTTCTTTTCCTTTTTTCATTTTTTTTTTTTTGACAGAATCTCAGTCTGTCACCCTCGGTAGAGTGCTATAGCATCACAGCTCAGAGTACCCTCAAAGTCTTGGGCTTATGCGATTCTCTTGCATGAGCCTCCCAAGTAGCTGGGACAATAGGCACAGGCCACAGTGCCTGGCTATTTTTAGAGATGAGGTCTCACTCTGCCTCAGGCTGGTCTCGAACCTGTGCGCTTAAACAATCTATTTGCCTCAGCCTCCCAGAGTTCTGGGATTACAAGCATGAGACATCATGCTCGGCTGCTTTACTTCTCTATATTTTGCACCTTTGTAGTCTCCTTTCCTCTAATTACTTCCTCCAGTCTTTCCATTCTGAGGCAAACTCAGTCTTTCCATTCTCAGGCAAAGTTCATTGCTTTCATATCTTCACTTCCACCTCATTTTTAACTCACTACATCCTGCTTTCCTCAAGGTTATTCATGAATCCTTGCTATCTAAACCCATGATTTCTTCCTTTCTTCTTCTTATTTGAATTTCTTAAAATATTCAAAATTGTTTGGCTTCTTTTTTTCCTGAATTTCTTCTTTTGACTTTCATGGAACTCATGTCTCCTAGTTTTGCTCCTTTCTCTATCATGTTTTCTAGGTTGTCCTTCTTCACTTGCCCCTCAAGTGTAAGGTTTTCTAGAGTCCTCCACCTAATCATTGCCCTTCTTTTCTGATTCTAATTTCTCTCATTAAAGTGTGAATCTATGTGGCAGGGACCTTATATGTCATTTCATCAATTAATTCCTATGTGCAAAACCTCATCTACAGTATATTAAGTGTTAACAACTTTTTAGATATTTTATATATTAATACATACATCTATTAAATAAACAAATTAATAAAAGACTGAATGGGTAGACCTAAGGAGACAAATGCTCACATTTGAATTTTTACTTCTGTAATGAACTACCAAAGCTCAAGGTGGGCCACCATATAAAGATTATGGAGAAAAAAGAATTGGAGGCCACACCCAAAGTAATAGAAATAGCCAACACTTGGTCAGTGCTTGATCCACACTTTATGTCAGACCCTGTATCAAATATTCTGTATGCAACATTTTATTAAATTAATGCAATAAACCTATGAGGTAAACACTGTGATATCACCCCTATTTTATAGATGAGGAAAATGAAACACAGAGATAATAGGTAACTAATTTTTCTATGGTGCCACAACAAATAAGTCACAATTGAGCCAGGCTCTCAAAAATAAACAATGCCTGAATTTTTCACTGCCAAAATCCAAAGTAAAATTCTTTCTTTCCTTCCCAATATTCCCATCCTCCCTGAAGAGCTATTCCTTCTAGAATAGCTCCTTGAGAGCTATTATTTTTCTCTAAATTCCCTATTCTTTCCCCTAATACTCAGTTTTAAAAATGGACTCTTATCTTCTTCATTAAGAAAACAGATGGTACCAAACATTTAGTCCTTCTACTTTCTTCTGTAACACCTATAACATTCTCACTTCACCTCACTTCCTTTTGGAAGAGAAGAGGTGACAATGAATCTTTTCCTCTACTCTGTCCCATACAGATCATTCTCCATCAATTATCTCCACTATTTGGTACCACTATTATTTACTTTCCTTCTGGTACTCACTCTTTCTACCTGCAAACATATTTGAATCTCCTCCACTGAAAATTAGAATCAAACTTTGTTTCACTGCATCTTCCTTAAATAATAAGCTCAACTCTCTTCCTTTATCAGTCAAATTTCTGGCCAGAGTCATATCCACTAATTGTTTCCATAACTTCACTTTCCATTAGTTCTCCAACCTATTGTAATCTGGCTTCTAGAGCCATTACCACTTACTGATGTCAGAGGAAACCTCTTTACTGGCAAATTTTAGGAAACATTTTCACTCATTTTCTTAACTGATGCATCTGCAGCTTTTTCTAGTGTTGGTCACTCTTTGTGAAATATTCTTTCTTGTGTTAGGGGGAAAACTGTCTCCTGAATTCCTTCCATTATTCTAATCCCTCCTCAGATAGCATCACTAAACATTCTTTCCCGTGTCTGTCTCACTCCATGAACGTTTGGTGAAGTTGTATGTTATGTATACTAAATCATTTATTCTGTAGGTCAACATTTTGAAGTAGGTATTGTTTCCTTAATTTACACAGGAGGCAACCCAGAATCAAAGAAGTTGACTGACTTGTAAAAAGGCACATAGAAAGTAAAAGTTTAGTTCAGCATAAATTCCAGAATTTAGTTCTAAACAGGTCATATCATTTTGTCTTTCTCCAGTGAGTAAATCCATGACACAGAAGTAGAGTGGCTTTGGATTCTCAATTGAGATGCTACATCTGTCACTTACTCACCAATTTGCTGTGTGATCTTGGGCAAGTGACTTAACCTTTCTGTACCATAGTACTCTCCTACACTGAATAAAGAAAGAAACAAGGTTCTGGGGAACATTTAAAAAGAATGTTTGTAGAATCTCTAACCCAGTATCAGACATAGGAACTTAATAACTGAGATCTGTTAGGATGATGGTGATAAAAATGACTGTACTTATTAACTTTCGCTCCTTTCTATGGTCTGAATGTTTGTCTTCCCCAAATTCATCTATTGAAACTTAAACCTGAATGGGAGAATACTAGGAGGTGGAACTCTGACAGGCAATTAGGTCATGAAGGTAAAGCCTTATGAATGGCATTATTGACCTTATAAGAAGATTGATATAAAACGCAGAGATCCTTTGCTCCTTTCACTATATGATGACACAAAAAGATGGACATCCATCTAAGAACTAGGAAGTAGGCCTTTACCAGACACTGAATCTGCAAGTACCTTTTCTTAGTTTTCATAGAAATGTGTGAAATATATTTCCGTTGTTTATAAGTAAGACTGTGATATTTTATTATAGCAGCACTAACAGACTAAAACATCCCCTCTTCAACTAATTTTCCTACCTTATTCTAAACCTTAACTTACCAGTCTACTTCATTTTCACTTCTTTCTGTTCTTGTTTGTTTTAGTCTAACTCAAACCCCCTCACATGTAATTTTGATTGAAGCAAGAATCCAAATCCCTGTGTTTACTGTAAACACTACCTCAACAGGCCTAAGCCTAGAACCTTGGAATACAGTGACTTTTGTACACATATATTTGTTCTTATTATTTTAAAGCAATGTGGGGCATGATGATTCATTAAAGTTCTGTATACTCCATCTCATTTGATCTTTAAAATGACTAGAAGGTGGTAGTACTATTATTATGACAACTTACTGATTGGAAAGGGTAAAATTGCCATCTTTTGGCTACGTACTATATGTAGTCACTGTGCTAGGCAATTTGTATAAGTTGTTTTGCTGATCCTTCCACAGCACTTCCATGATTAACTCCACTTTGAAAATTAAAAAAAAATAACATATACAACATTTCAGCAATATGGTGGAAAAGAACTATGCACCAGCCATCCCCTGTAGAAACATCAATTTGAAAAACTATGCACAAAAGTACCTTCACAAGAGCCAGGAACCCAGGTGAGAGATTACAGGACCCAGATATATAACAGAAATAAGAAAAGACACATCAAAGAGGATAAGAATAGTTTTATGTTATCTATCTCACCCTTCTCCAATGTGTGGGCAACACAGTGTAGAGATAGATACCTTCTGTGTGGGGGAAAAAAGTGAAGTGAGCACTCAGCTTTTCAAAGGACCACACATTAGGTGCACCCCAGAAAAACCTAGAGCCAGGCTGGTCCCCAAGGTCCCAGGCTAGTACACAGATTGAGACACCAGGCCCACTCCAATGCTGGGTCAGCACCTATGGCTCCAAGCAGAAGCTAATTTCTATAGCCTCAGTTTTCAGGCCCTCACCCAACCAGGCCATTCTGTATTGTCCAGATATCAGGCTAGTGCTTGCAGCCCTAGTTACCAGGCCCACCTTAGCTCCAGGGACAACCCTATAGATTCAAATTCTACCAACCTCAGTCTCCAGAGAAGCCCCAGCACTAAGCTAGTCCCCACAGCATCAGACTCCATGCTAATACTCACAAATCCAGACTCCAGTACTGCTACATTATCAGAATATAACCCACAGACAAAAGCCTCAGGTTGGCCTCAATATTGTCAGACTCCAGAACAGCACCTACAGACCTAGGTTCTATGTACTCCTCAAGGTCCCACATTGCAAACATCTTCACCAAGGGTAGATTCCCTCTAAAGAAACTAATTTCTTTACTCATCTGTAAGAAACATCTACTCATCTGTTAAAGTTTTATTGTGAGATGGCAGAAATTCAGTCACATCTTTAGGCTCCACTTCTAATTCTATTTTCATCACATCTACAGTGACTTCCTCCACTGAAGTATTTAACTCCTTAAAGTCATTCAAGAGGGTTGGAATCAACTTCTTCTGAACTCCCGTTAATGCTGATATTTTGATGTGCTCCTGTGAATCATGAATGTTCTTAATTGTACCTAGAATGTTGAATCCTTTCCAAAAGATTGTTAATTTACTTTGACCAGATCCACCACAGGAATCATATTAAATAGCAGTTATAGTCTTATGAAAAAAATGTCTTAAATTATAGGACTTGAGAGTCAAAATTTTCTTTTTATCTATGGGCTGAAGAATGGATGTTGTGTTGTCAGCAGGCATAAAAATGATATTGATTTTATTGTACATTTCTATCAGAGCTCTTGGATAACAAGGTGCATTGCCAATAAGCAATACTATTTTGAAAACTATGTATTTTCTTTCCTGAACAGTAAGTATCAAGAGATGGATTAAAATATTCAGTAAACTATGCCATAAACAGATGTGTTGTCATTCGGGCTTTATTGTTCCATTCATAAAGCACAGTTAGAGTAGATTTAGCACAATTCCTAGGGATCCTAGGATTTTCAGGATGGTCAATAAACATTGGCTTCAACTTAAAGTCATGAAGTGCATTAGCTTTCAAAGAAGAGATTCAGCCTGTCTTTTGAAGGTTTGAAGCCATGAATTGACTTTTCTTCTCTAACTATGAAAGTCCTAGATAGTGACAAGACATTGACCATAAGTCATATTTCTGTCAATATGAATATTATATCTATATTGAAAATTGGTTGTTTAATGAAGCCACCTGCATTAATGATCTTAGACAGATCTTCTAGAGAATTTGCTACAGATTCTACATCAGCATTTGCTACTTGTACTTTTATATTATGGCTTTAAGCTTTTTTTTTTCTTTAAACCTCATCTAAGTTTAAAAACCAGATCTAAGCTCTGATAGCTTCAAACTTTTCTTCTGTAGCTTCCTCACCTCTCTCAGCCTTCATACATTTTAAGACAGTTAGGACCTTGCTCTGGATTAGGTTTTAGAGAAGGTAGTGGGTGGTTTGACTTTTTATCCAGACCACAAAATCTTTCTCTATATCAGAAATAAGTCTGTCTAACTTTCTTATCATTTGTAGGCTCAAAAAACTGGCACTTTTAATTTCCTTCAAGAACTTTTCCTTTGCATTCACAATTTGCTTAACTCTTTGGTGCAAGAGGCTTAGCTTTTAGCCTAATCTCAGCATTCAACATGCCTTACTCTCTAGGCTTACTCTCAAAAGATTTAAAGTGAGAGATGTATAATTCTTCCTTTTACTTGAATAATTAGAGTTAGCTGTAGGATTAATTGGCCTATATTAACAATTTTTGTGTCTCAGTGGTTAGGGAGGCCCAAGGAAAAGGAGCATTTATCAATTTAGTTCATTGTCTTATATGGGCATAGTTAGTGGAGCACCGAAAAAATTACAATAGCATCAAAAATCACTTATCATAGATCACCATAACATATATAATAATTAAAAAGTTTGAAATATTACAAGAATTACGAAAATGGTACACAGAGACACAAAGTGAGCTTGTGGTGCTGGAAAAATAGTACCAATAGACTTGTTTAACACAGAGTTGCCACAAATGTTCAATTTGTAAAATACATAGCATTTGAGAAGTAAAATTAAGCAAAGTGCAATGAAATAAGTTATGCATGTATGATGAAGAGCTATTAGCATTCTCATGTACATTGCAGCATTGTTCACATTATCCAAGATATGGAATAAACCTAAGTATACATTAACAGATGAATGGATAAAGAACATGCATTGTGTATACACAAGAAGGTACTATTCAGTCTTATGAAAGAAAAAAAAATCTGTCATTTGTTTCAACATGGATGCATCTGAAGCACATTCTGTTAAGTGAAATAAACCAGGCACAGAATGACAAATATTGTATGATCTCACATATATGTAGAATCTAAAAAAATATTGATCTCATAAAAGCATAACATAGATGGGTAGTTGTCAAGGGTTAGGGGGGTGGGTTGGTAATAGGTAGATGTTGATCAAAGTGTAGATGTTTTCAGCTATACAATAGGAGTAAGTTCTGGAGATCAGTACAATATGGTGACTATACTTAAGAATAATGTATTGTATACTTACAAATTGTAAGGTAGTAGATTTTAGAAGTTACTAACACAATAAAGTTAGAAGTATGTGAGATGATAAATATGTTGAATGGCTTGATTTTATCATTTCACAATGTATACATACATCAAAATATTATGTTATAGACATAAATATATGAACATTTACAATCATATATTAAGCCAGGAAGATAGGCTCAGTGTCTCTAGTTCAGTGAGTAGGGCTCCAGCCACATACACCGAAGGTGGCAGGCTCAAGCCCAGCCTGGGCCTGCTAAACAATGATGACAATTGCAACCAAAAAAAAAAAAAAAGCCAGGCATTGTGGCAGATGCCTGTAGTCCCAGCTACTTGGGAGGCTGAGGCAAGAGGCTCACTTAAGCCCAAGAGTTGGAGGTTGTTGTGAGCTGTGACACCACAGCACTCTACTGAGAGTGACATAATGAGACTCTGTCTCAAAAAAAAAAAAGCCAGGAAGATAAAATGAAGTTTTAAAACCCAACTAAATACATTAAGGGCTCTCCGTGCTAACAATTATTGCTAAGCTGAGGTGTTGAAATGGAATCTGAGTTTTCTAAGACTATCCCTGAAACTCTTTTCACTGCAACATGCTGATTCTCAATAACAACCAAGTGGTGACAGAAAACTATCCAATTACCTGGGATGCAAAGAAAAGTTTCAAAATAAGATAATTTACTCTAAAAACCTTACTTATAGTTGAAGGCCTACAAGGCTTTGCAGCAGCATTTGTGCAAAATATTAAGCTTAACTATCTTCATTCTTAAGGAATGTACAGCATGAAATGCCTGGAACAAAAAAAAATAAACAAAATAGGTATGTAAAGACAGTCACATGTGGATGAATGATGAGGATACAGTCTGAGAAATGCACTGTTAGGCAACTGTGTCCTTATGCAAGCCTAGATGGTATAGCCTACTGTACACCTACGTCATATGGTATAGCCTATTGCTCTGAGGCACAACCTTGTAAAGCATGTTACTGAATACTGTAAGCAATTTGAACACAATGGTGAGTACTTGTGTATCTAAACATAAAAAAAAGACACAGTAAAAATATAATATGGAAAAGCAAAAAAAAAATGTATGCTGATACAGGGAATTTAAGTACTGGAAGGTAATCTGGGTAAATTAATGAATATGGTAAGTGAATAGGAAAGCTAATGATTTTATCATACAGTACTATAGAGTTTATAAACACTGTACACTTAGGCTACAGTAAAGTTATTTTAAAAATAAAGTAATTGTGGTACTGCATTATGATGGCTATGACATCATTAGGTGATAGCAATTTTTCAGCTTCATTATAGTTTTATAGGACCAGTGTAGTCCATCACTGAAGGAAACGTTTTTATGTGTCACATGACTATAAATAAGTAATAAAGAGAGAAAAAGGAATAAAAGTGTATGGGTGGCAATTTTAGAAGATGCAAAATTACATACAAGGTTTATACTTATATTAGATATTTATCTAGTGTCCAGAAGGCACTTAGTACTGATGAGATATCCAGACACTCATTTCACTGCCACCCACCGCCTACTGTGTTTGGTTTGGGAGGCTCAGGATGACTTGATCACTTTCTACCAATATCTGAGGGTCTGTCGCAAGAATAGATGAGATTTGCATTATTTAAAAAGGCAAAATGAAGACTGTGTGGAATGTACAGGTAGACAGATTTGTGCTCAATATAAGGCATAATTTTCTAACAATTAGAGTGAAGGGAATGGTCAGTCTTCTAAGCTTTGGGTAATAATTTCTTCCATTTATTTTCACTAATATGATATTAACAGCTCAAAGTCAGGCAGGTAGGGTTATTCTCTTCAATGTCTTGACTCCAGCCTGTCTGGATTCATAGTGATTCCTCCAGGGAACAGTTTAGAGCTTGGATTACTCTCCATCCACCTTCCAATATTCAACATCTTTTCCTAGGAGCGTTTTTCAGGCTTGACTCTACTCGGTAAAATAAAAGTTGGCTATTCATGGGAAGGCTCAGTGGTAACTAGGTAGTACTCTCAGTCTGCTCTAAAGCAACATTACTGTATGATATAATGAAGAATTAGATGCAGGCTCAGATGTACAGGAAACAGAATTACTATGGAGCCATGGGGAAAATGCCTCTCCAGAGATATCTCTAGAACCCAGGCAGCACCTAGACAAGAGGAGAACACAGTCTGAGGTCTTATATGGGCATAGGGGTAGAGCACAGAGAATAAAGGGGTTACCTTAAACAGTGACTCCTCAGTCTTGTCATATTTCCAGCTCTTCTTGAATACTTCCAGGCATCATCAGGTCCTGTGCTCACATCTTAACTAATTTCTCCTAACAGTCTTCTAATATATTGTATGTACTATGATTATTATCCTTATCTTTCAGAGGAAAAACCAGGATACAAAGAGGCTATGGAACTTGTTCATATTCATATACTCAGAAAATTACAATGATTTAAGAACCTTAATTCAGATCTGCCTGATACCAGTGTGCTTTATCCTATCATTCTATAGCATTGGCTTGAAAAGTATGTAGTCTTCAGCCAGTAGTACCATAATTACTTGGAAATTTTCCTGAAATACATATTCTCTAGTCTCACCCTAGACCAACTAAGTCATAAATATCCAAGGGTAGATCCATAAATCTGTGTTTTAACAAACCTTCCAGATGATTAGGATGCTCACTCAATTTGAATACCACTGTTTTAAGTGTCCAAGTAAAATAATTTGTCTCCGAACAGAGGCTCTTCTCTTTCTCCCTGGACAGCTATTCTAAATCTCTACCTTTAGAAGTAAAGGTAAAGTCCCTACTTTGGAATCTAATTCTCAGCCTAGAAAACAGATGCTATTAGGAATTTAGTCCCTCCAACTCCTTCTGTAACATCTGTAAGTTTCTCCCTCTCTTTATGCATTCTGTCCATTTCTCTTCAAAAGAGGAGAGAATGAGCCTCTTCCCTTAGGCTGTCCCCTATGAACTATTTTCTGTCAATTATCCCTACTGTGTTTAATATCATAATTAATTACCTCCCTTTTGGTGCTCACTCCCTCTATCTATAAATATATGTAAATTATTCTCATTGAGGGGGTAATTCTCTTTAATTAAAAAAATATTACAACACATTAATGGGGTACAAATATTTTGTTACATGGACACTTTGTATAAAGCTTATGTCAGGGATTTTAATGTCCCTGTCACGAGAATAGTACTCATTGTACCTCATAGGTAAGTGTTTATCACTCATCCCCTCCCACCTTCACTCTTTCTTAGTTTTCAATGTACTTTACATCTCTTTGTGCCCATGTGTGTGCCCACCATTTTTGGCCCAGTTATTAAAGAGTACATGTGATATTTGTTTTTTTCTCTCCTGATACACTTATTCTTTACTTAGGATAATTGTCTCCAGTTTTATCCAAGTTACTGCAAAAGACATTGTTTTATTCATTTTTATAGCTCAGTAGTACTTCATGGTGTGTGTGTTGCCACAAAAGTATATACATTTACAGAAAGGAAAAATGAAGTATTGAAATTTTAATACTCAAATCTAGTGTACATGTAGGGTACAGATTTGTGAGTATTGATTTTGTAACCTGAGACACTGCTGTATTCCTTGATCACTTCTAAGAGGTTTGTAGTTGAACCCCTGGGTTTTTACAGATATACAATCATATCATCTGTGAAGAGTGAAATTTTGATCTCCTCTGTTCCTATTTGGATACCCTTGATCACCTCTGTTTGCCTTATTGCAATGGCTAAGTCTTTCATTACAATGTAAAAAGCAGTGGAGACAATGGGCAACCTTGCCTGGTTCCTTATCTGAGTGAAAAGCATTTAAATTTTACTCCATTCAAAATGATATTGGCTGTGGGTTTGCTGTAGATGGCTTCTGTCAGTTTAAGAAATGTCCATTCTATACCTATTTTCAAGCTGAGAAAACAGTCAAGGACGCTATTCCTTTTACAGTAGTTCCAAAGAAGATGAAATATTTGAGAGTTTATCTAACAAAGGACAAGAAAAATCTTTATAAAGACAATTATGAAACACTGAGAAAAGAAATAGCTGAAGATGTTCACAAATGGAAAAACACATCATGCTCATGGCTGGGATGAATCAACATTGTTAAAATGTCGATACTACCCAAAGCAACATACAATTTTAATGTAATTCCTATTAAAGCACCACTGTCATACTTTAAAGACCTCAAAAAATAATACTTTTTAAAATATGTAATCAGAAAAAAACTTCAATTAGCCAAGACATTACTCAGAAATAAAAACAAAGCAGGAGTAATAATGCTAACAGACCTCAGCGTATACTATAAATTGGTAGTGATGAAAACAGCATGGCATTGGTACATAAACAGAGAGGTAGATGTATGGAACAGAATAGAGAACCAAGAGATGAATCCAGTTACTTACCATTACTTGATCTTCAATAAGTGAATCAAAACATTTAGTGGGGAAAAGACTCCCTGATTAACAAATGGTGCTGGGTGAACCGTCTGGTGACCTGTAGAAGACTGAAAATGGACCCACACCTTTTACCATTAGTAAAGATAGATTCTTGCTGGATAAAAGATTTAAACTTAAGACATGAAACTATAAAAATACTAGAAGAAAGTGCAGAGAAAACACTTGAAGAAATTGGCCTGGGAGAAAATTTTATGAGGAAGACCTCCTGGGCAATTGAAGCAACACCAAAAATACATTACTGGAATCTGATCAAACTAAAAAGCTTCTGCACAGCCGAGAACACAGAACATAAATGAAGCAGACAGTCCTCAAAATGGGAGAAGATATTTGCAGGTTATGTCTCTGACAAATATTTAATAACCAGAATCCACAGAGAACTCAAACATATTAGTAAAATAAAAAAAGTATAAGTGATCCCATCTCAGTGTGGGGAACGGACTTGAAGCGAAACTTCTCTGAAGAAGACAGGTGCATGGCCTACAGAAACATGAAAAAATGCTCACCATCTTTACTCGTCAGACAAATGCAAATCAAAAACACTTTGAGATTTCATCTAACTCCAGTAAGCCACAAAATCCCAAAACCAAAGACGTCGGCATGGATGTAGAGAAAAGGGAACATTTCTGCACTGCTGGTGGGAATGCAAACTAATACATTCCTTTTGGAAAGATGTTTGGAGATAACTTAGGGATCTAAAAATAGACCTGCCATTCCATCCTTCAATTCCTCTACTAGGTATATATTCAGAAGACTAAAAATCACTTTATAACAAAAATATTTACACCAGAATGTCTACTGCAGCCCAATTCATAATTGCTAAGTCATGGAAGAAGCCCAAGTGCCCATCGACCCATGAATGGATTAATAAATTATGGTATATGTATTCCATGGAATACTATGCAGCCTTAAAAAAGATGGAGACTTTACCTCTTTTATGTTTACATGGATGGAGCTGGAACATATTGTTCTTAGCAAAGTATCTCAAAAATGGAAGAAAAAGTATCCAATGTACTTAGCCCTACTATGAAACCAATTTATAAGCACCCACACTTCCATATGAATTTTATAACCCAACTACAGCCCAAGATGATAAGGAAAGGAAGTGGAGGGGAGGGGAGAGGAAGGGGGAAGATGAGTGGGGGGAGGGTAATTGGTCAGATCACACCTATGGTGCATTTTACAAGCATACATGTTCTATCTATCTACTAAATGTAGAATATAAATGTCTTAACACAATAACTAAGAAAATGTGGTGAAGAATGTGTTAACCAATTTGATGAAAGTATTTCAAATTGTATATAAAACCAGCACATACATTGTAACCCCATAATTGCATTAATGTACACACCTATGATTTAATAACAAAAAATTTAAAAAGGTTTTTTAATTTAAAAAAAATACATAGTGACAACAAAAGGTGAATACAAGCCATGTTTGAACCTTTCTTGGAATTGGAAAAGTCAAATGTGACTTGAGTACTACAATTTTAATGCAGTTTTTTTTGTTTTTTTTTTTTTTTTAGCCAGGCATTGTGGCAGCTACTTGGGAGGCTGAGGCAAGAGAATCATTTAAGTCCAAGAGTTTGAGGTTGCTGTGAGCTGTGACTCCACAGCACTCTACCAAGGGCAAAAACTTGAGACTCTGTCTCAAAAAGAAAAATACAGTTTATCTTTTCCTTATTGTAAATGTGTATACATGTTTTGGTATAGTGAGTGTATTTACACCACATTTTCTTTATCCACTCACAAGTTGATGGGCATTTATTTTGATTCCAAATTTTTGAAACTGTGAACTGTGCTGCAATAAACATTTGAGTGCAGAAGAAAATAGGGAAAACCCTTGAAAACATTACCCTAGACAAAGAATTTATGACTAAACCTCCAAAACAAATAGAACAACTGAATTAATAAATGGAAGTTAATTAAATTAAAAAGCTTCTACACAGCAAAGGAAATAATCAACAGAGTGAATAGACAGCCTACAGAAAGGGAGAAAATATTTGCAAATTATACATCAAATAAGGGGCTAAAATCCAGAATCTACAAAGAACTGAAACAAATCAGCAAAAACAAAACAAACAGCTCCATTGAAAATTTGGCAAAGTAAATTTACAGAAGTTTTTCAAAAGAATATAGACAAACAGATGACAAATATGTGAAAACATGCTCAACATCACTAATCATTGGGAAAATAAAAATATAAACAACAATAAAATGTCACCTTTTACCTCTCAGAATGCCCATTACTAAAAAGCCAAAAACAGATGCTGGCGTGAATGCAGAGAGATAGTATCCCTTATAAACTGTGTGTGGTACTGCAGGTTAGTGAAAGCTCTATGGAAAATAGTACAGAAATGTCTCAAAAAAATAACTAAACTTAACCATTCAACCCACCAATCCTACTGCTGGGTATCTACTTAAAGTAAAATAAATCATTTTATCAAAAAGAAATCTTCCCTCTACTTTGACTCCTCAAAGTACTATGCTTCTAGGTTTATTTCAAGAGACTTTCAATTCTCTAGCAGTAATTTCATTCATACATCTATTCAAACAGTTCCCTTCACTTCCCACTGGCACCCTCATTCCTCTACCTCAGCTCTCCTTATAGAGAAAACCAGCCTCACTAAACATGGTAGTACCCCATACCAACCTATAAATAACTCTTCATTACCAGAATGCTGCTAGTTGGCATGTTGCCCCAGTTCAAGTATAGAATATTCACTTTCATCAATCAATGGTGAAATGTGATTAAGGCATAGAAGAAATAGCATGGACTTTAGCTAGTGAGGAAAGTACTGTGTTTCAACCCTGAGCTCTCCACCTACTTTGTGACTATGGGTAAGTACCTTCATCAGAAATAAGACTAGTTCTAAGTTTCCAGAACTTTCTTGATAATCAAATGTATTTGTAAGCAGTAACTAATTGTGTCTATCAATATATCATCTTTCTATCTTATATCTTTTTATTAGGAAAGATGGAGTCCCTTCTTTCAGCTCTCTTAGGGATGTTCCTTGTTATTCTTCAGATGAGCTGTTTGGTGAGGGTGGTGAGTAATAGAGATTAACCACGACTTGGTCAGTTGTTTCTTCATAGCTTCTGGTCCACAGGCTCTTCTACACCTAGTAATACCCAGTGATAATGGTTCCTAGTATTCCTGAGTGTCACCTGACTGCCATCTCTTCTATAGCAACCCTTATTCTAATACCTCCTGCCTTGCCACATTGACTTGACCAAACACAATTGGCAGTGAAGGAGATAAGTGCATGGAATTCCATGGAGTATAGAAGGGAAGCAATGTACTTTTATTAAACAGTATTCTATTTTCCTTGCACCACTCAAGGGGAGGAAGCCTTACCATTCTGGTTTTCAGGAGAATGTCTCAATCAGATGTTCCTTACTCTTCAGACTTCATTTTCTTTTCAGTTTCACTCTTCCTGCTGTTCTTACAAGCCTTTTCCCTTCAAGATTATTGATTTTGGTATGTAGCCCTCTCCACACCTCCTTCCCTTGTTTTATTTTACTAATTCCAGTACCTCAGGCTTTGGCTGGTTGCTAACAGAAGTTTTATATCTAATATCTACTCTAAAGGAAAAAGAATGGGCTCTGGTCTGGAGAGTGAATGATGTTAATGGTTCCAATTCGTGAAAGCTACTAAAAATTTCATCATTATTACTGTCTTAGTCCTTTTTGTTCTTCTATAACAGAATACCACAGACTGGGCAATTTCTAAAGAGCAAACATGTATATCCCATAGTTCTGGATTCTGCAAAGACCAAAATCAAAGCATTGGCTTCTGATACGTAGTAAGGAATGTCTTGCTGTATACTCACACAGAAGGAGGGCAAACAAATAAGATAACCTAAGGATGCTCCATGGAGTCTCTTTTATAAGGGCCTTAATCCAAATTCATGAGGGAAGAGCCCTTATAGCCTATTCACTCCCTGAAGGCCCTACCTCTTAATACTACCACATTGGCAATATCCAAATTTTAAAGGAAATACATTTGAACCACAGAATACTACCCTGACCCCCAAATTCATGTCATTCTTACACACAAAATACATTAATTCCATCCCAGTACCCTTAGTTATTAACTCATTTCAGCATTGACTCAAAAGTCTAAAGTCCAGAGTTTCATTTAAATCAGATATAAGTAAGACTCGAGGCATAATTCATCCTGAGGGAAATTGCTCTCAAGTTGTGCACCTGTAAAATTAAACAAGTTATATACTTCTGAAATATAATAGTGGTACTGGTGAACGATGAGACTTCCCATTTCAAAAGGGAATAATAAAGGATAAAGGAATAACACGTCCTTTTTAAGTAAGTCCAAAACACAACAAAGCAAGCAACATTAAATTTCATTTTTTTAAATGACTCCGTATTCTGCCTTCCATATACACTGGGATGGCAGGTGTTCTCCAAATCCTTAAGATCCCCACCCCTACTGTTTTGCTTGGAGCAACTCACATAGCAGGTCTTGTAGGTCGGAGTACAGTGCCTGCTGTTCTCCCAGTTTGGCATTGCTCACCGGTAGGTCTACCATTGTGGGTTCTCAGGTGTTGCTTGCTGCCATGGCTCCACTAGGAATTGCTTTAGGAGAGGCTCCCTGCTGTGGCTCTGCCCCTGTAACAAGCCTCCGCCTGGGCCCCCAAACTAAGACATATTCTGAAATTTAGGTGGAAGCAGTCAAATCTTCACAGCTCTTTCATTCCTTGAGCCTGAAAAATTAGCACCATATGATGTCACAAAGGTTTACAGCTTGGGTCTTCTGGAGTGGCAGCCTGAGCTTCACCTGGACCCACTTGAGCCTAGATGGGGCAGCAAGCAGCACTGCACTGGAAAGCAAATAGGAGAGACTTGAGGTGATCCTTGGCAGTAAGTTCTGGAGCTCTGAGTTCAATAGATATCTTGCATCTTTCCCTTGAAACAGTTATGCCCTCCATCCCTTGGCACTCTAGGCCAGTGACAGACATGGCAGCCTCAAGCTGTCTGAAATGCCTCAGGGTCATTCTGTCATTGTCTTGATAAACAGTACCTGATTTCCTTCTGTCCATAGTAATCTCCTTTATCAAAAGATTGTTTGCCACACCCTTAGTTTTCTTTCATAAACACACACTTTTATTTTTCATATAGTCAAGCTGAGTATTTTTCATATTTTTACATTCTGTTTCCCTTTTGACTGTAAAGTTTATTTATTTATTTTTATTAAATGATAATTATGTACATTAATGCAATTCTGGAGTACAGTGTGGTGTTTTCATATACAATTTGAAATAGTTTCATCAAACTGGTTAACATAGCCTTCATGCCATTTTCTTAGTTATTGTGTTAAGACGTTCATATTCTACTCTTAGAAAGATTCACTTATACCTTTGTAAGATAAACCATAGAAGTGATCCCTCCAAACCCCCTCCTTCTACCCATTCCCCCCTCACCTTTCCCTCCCCACTAAGAAGACATATTCTGAAATTTAGGTGGAAGCAGTCAAATCTTCACAGCTCTTTCATTCCTTGAGCCTGATAAATTAGCACCATGTGATGTCACCAAGGTTTAAAGCTTGGGTCTTCTGGAGTGGCAGCCTGAGCTTCACCTGGACCCACTTGAGCCTAGATGGGGCAGCCAAGCAGCACTGCACTGGAAAGCAAATAGGAGAGACTTGGAATGATCCTTGGCAGCAAGCTCTGGAGCCCGTATACTTAGGCTGTTATTAGGTCATAGATTTCATATGAAAGCTATAAATTAGTTTCATAATAGGTCTGTGTACATTAGATACTTTTTCTTCCATTCCTACGACACTTTGCTAAAAAGAATAATTTCCAGCTCTATCCATTTGAACATGAATGACGTAAAGTCTCCATCTTTCTTTATGGCTGCATAGTATTCCATGATGTACATATACCACAGTTTTTCTATTTTTTAAAATAGATCTTCATCTATTTTCTTACTTAGGCTGGTCTTGAACTCCTGAGCTCAAGGGACCACACCTG